>JAPYZL010068165.1:0-13444 GCA_030522825.1 Platygaster orseoliae | reverse complement strand
ATTTTTATTCTAAAAAAAAAAAAAAACGCCACATAGAGTATTATTAAAAATAGTTTATTCTTATGAAATTCATGTCTTATAATTATATATAATTATACTTTTTATCGTTCGTAAGAGCCTCCACCATTCCATAGATATATATACAAAGCAATGTAAAATTATTAAATTATGAACAATGTATTTCTAATGAAGTGTTATTTCCAAAATCAGTAATTAATAATAAAGCAAATTTGGTATGGGACATATATAACTATCATTTAACGTTTTTATGAAAATACAAATAATTTTTATATTTTCAGTTTTTAAACAGCAGATAGATTCTTCTATTCTTACAATTCTACGAAGCACTTCATAATTAGTGCTCAACTTGTGTGGCGCAGTACAGACAATATTGCAAAGAGTGTACTCATTATTATTCTCAAAATCGATAACAAATTTTTCAATTTTAATAAATCGCCCGTCATGTAATTGAGCAAAGGAGTTATCCGATCGTTGATTTACTTTCAAGCATGACGCGTATAAACAGTTATCTTTGACCATTCGTTTGAAGTATTTACTTGAGCTAGATAGTTGAAAATCTTTAGTTAAATTTGATTCTAATGGAAATGCTTTTCCGAAATAAGTTATTGTGCTGATTTTCACCTTTTTTTTCACTTGCGACTTTAGTGTGTTATTAAGATAAACTTTTACAGCTGCAGACGCGTCAGGAAAAACATAATTTTCTAAAATTGATGTACAACGACTGAGATTAGTGTATCTTATAATTTGTGAATTAACTCCTCGCGCACAATGTATCGCTTGTAACATGTTATGATTACCAGCTTCAAAAGCAAAACATGAGTGAGCCCAAAGTTGTCCCCAATGTAAAACGCTTCTTGCAAGATGCAAAAGTGCGTGGATATTCGAAGTCATTGCCTGAATCCCAAAATACTCTTGTGTTTTGAAGACAAATTTATATAGCATTTCATCTGCCTTATCAATGTCTGCAAGACTAATTTTAGTCTGCAACAATATATACAAACTTGAAACAAACAATGTCCAATACTGAAGATAAGTAGGTGACAATATTAAAGAAAATAATGGCGAACTAGCATATAAAATCCAATTTTCCCATTCGCGGCACTTCCAGTATTTCGATTCACTCAAAGGTCTTGTTAAACGCGAAATTTGATGAGGACATTTTATAGATTGCAGAAAGGACTCGATAAAATCTGCATCTTCTTTGATCAAGAGAAGGTTGGTTACTTGTTTACCTACTCCCAAAGCAGTATGCATATAATCAGATACAAACCCATCTATTATATTAAATCCCTTCAAACGCACAAAAGCAGATGGATGTTTAATCCCATATACTGGTTTGTAACCATCTTCAACCGATTTTTCCATCCAGAAAATTGTACTTTCAGGATCCCTTTCGACTACATCATCTGGAGCACCTTCGCCGAATACGGGATACCTCAAGCTTCCCGATGACCATTTACCGGGATGTAGACACCAATTACAACCAAAATGTCCATTAAATTGTTTAATTCCTTGAATTGGTGCTCTTGCAACTGTATCTACACAGCTGAGTAGAGTATAACCTTTGATTTTTCGTTCCTCTCCTTTAATTGTGCACTTGATACCATTGCTTATTTTATTATTCATCATATCTACGAACGGATCTAAAAAAACCATCATATTTGGTTTTTTTTTATTAAACCATAAGCCACAAGGAATAGGATTATTCATCCTATCTTGAAGTGGTATTTCGTTAACTATTAGAAAAATTGGATATAATGAAGAAGGAGCCGTTTTAAATGGAGATGCTCCATCGGTATTCATAATAGTCGATACATATCTATGTTTGTCCTCGCTTGACAACGAATGAACAAATTCGCGATATTTTACACCGTCGTATATGTCTGTCATGTAATCACCGTCACATTGTCTTTCTTTAATAACATAATCATAAAAATCTTCATGAGTTTGTAATAATTCTGCTATTGCAGTCGATGGATCGATTATAACAAATGAATTTTCGCACGTAGTGCTTGATATAGGAACGGTTTTTTGGCAAATCGTGCATATTGCTTCATCACCAAGATCTTCTGATTTTCCTAAGTGTCCAGTACACGTTGGACATATTGCATGAAATTCAAGATCATTTTTTTCGTTGAATATCTGATCTAATTTGTACTTGGACTGTGGTAGTATAGGTTTTTCAAATATACTATTTATCAAAGTTAACAATTTTGACATGCCATCGAAAGGTAAATGAAGACTTTTACAAAGTCGTAATACCATTAAAAATAATTCAATAGGAGTGATTGCTATCGGAATGGATATTTTCTTTGAAAAAAATGGTGAATTGAGTAAATCTTTTAATGACTTAACATTCCTTATATCGGGACTTTCATCTTCTTCGTTTTCAGAATCAAAGAACTCGTAAGGAAAATCAGTGTTATCTGTTAGAGATTCTGAAATTTCTTGATCAACCTGTAAATTATATAGTTTTGATAAGTAGGAAAAAATTAATACATTATTAAAGGTGAACCCCTATTCCAATTTTCCTATATTTTATATATGGGAAAATCCACGAAACTTTTAACTTCCAGCGGGGCGTCACTAATCATCTAATAATACTGAATCCAATATCAGTATACAGCCATAGTATTTTTTTTACATTTCTAGATATCAATACCCATCTTTTCATGAAATTAGACACACCAAAACTTATTTAATAAACTTCTAAAAAATTCTAAAAAATCGGAAAATTGTGAAAATGTATGCGTCTTTTTAAAAAATTTACAACTCTTAACAGTTTTATTCTGATGCCCCGACAAATTTTGTTAAGCCCTTCGGTTTTTCAGATACTTACTTATACAGGACAACTATCCCCTTAAGCTCGTGCACGTGCCTACATTCATCAAAAAGTTACTGCGGCACGAAAATGCGGTACAATTTTTTTTACTTTTTGTTACTCAACAATGTTAAGCTTTTTATTCGGCCGCCCCGTTCTCTATCCACAAAGTAACCAAATTTTCTTATATTTTATGCAAAAAGGAACGTTTTGCGTGCTGTCCGATGGATGTGCTACCAATAAACTGTACACAGCAAGCATTGAAAGATTGTTATTTAAATCGTAAACAGTTTCCATAATTTAATATTCGTAATGGCACACAAACATTATTGGATATTTTCATGTGACTTCAAGCGTAAATTGAAGTATTTAATGAACATAATCAATGAAAAAAAGCGCGTTGAAATTTCATGCATATATCACGAGGAAATTAGTTAAGAATGGCTTATGCATTTGACAAGCGTACGTTTAAATATATTGAATATGTTTAATTTTTTTTATATTGATGACGTCATAACTTTTATGCCCTACCTTAAAATAATTAACGTGTATGAAATGTTGACCTTCAATACCAACAAAAGACATACACCAAAGCTCGTTGATGTGCCACCAAAAAAAATTTTTTTATTTATTTTTCTCGAAAATTAAAAGTTTTGTGGATTTGCCCATATAACTGTGGAATTAAAAAATACTCAATTGTAATTTAAATGCGTACCATAAAAAAAATTTATTTCGATAAATGATTATAATAATGCTATCAATTTTCTTTCATTTTTATTATCAATCAGTTAAATATAATAATTACGTTTTAGAATTCATTTTGTGGGCCTCTGAGGCCCTGTAGGCCCTGTAGGCCCTGTAGACCCTGTAGGCCCTCTGAGCAGGGACTACAGTACCGCAAGTATTCCCTGAGAATAAAGTGCACGCGCATGCGCGATGCGCCTTTACCGCTCTCGGCTTACGCCTCGAGCGGGTAAAGTAGCGCGCCGCGCTTACCACGTGTACTTTATTTTTAGACAAAACTTGCGGTACTGTAATGCCTGCTGAGGGCCTACAGGGTCAACTCTACGGGGGTGTCATGAAAAATTGTATACGCAACTCGGGAGCATAGATAGACAAACACACACTGCGTGATTGCCGACCTCGTTTCACTCGGTCGGCAACGTCACGCAGTGCGTACTTTGCCTTCTGTACTCCCTTGATGCGTAATGTACTATTTATACGCGGACTATGTGCGGTCGGCCGCATGCATATTCTAAATTATTATCTTTTTCTAATGATATATTTAAAATTTTGTTCAACTTTTCATACTTTAATTTGTTTATTTTTTATAAAACAAAATAGTTTTCCTGTTAGAGAGAATTGAATTTCATTTATAACATTGGGTGCGTTTGAGTATCGTTGGAACTAGCGTTGTGTGGTGTTGAGCGCGAGATTCGCTCGTTCCGGTTACAGATTAGACAATAATGTTTGACAATATGACCTTTTTCATTGAAATTTAACTCCTTATTTTTATTCTGGCATTACAAGACATGTAATACAAATGATTAAATAGATAATAATTACATTAATAATCAGTTGGAAGGTTGGAACAATGGACTCATGTAAGGAGGGAACAAGCGAATTTCGTCGACTCAACATCACACAACGCTAGTTCCATCGATAATCAAACGCACCCATTATTTAACTCGAGTAGATGCGCTGAACAGACCTTAGCTATTTAGCGGCTGCGAAAATTGAACGGAGTGAAGTACACTCCAGGCGGTTTTTTTCTGCTAGGCCCATCACTGACTAGTGACTACATTACATATACACATATAGTAGCCGTGCTTGAATGCAACACATTCAAGTTATGAGTATGATTTATCTTTCAAGTGTTTAATATATAATAATAATAAAATTTACTTTGTAATAAAATAATAATATTACCTAAGGACTACATCAGTATCTGGCTGCATTAGATAAGTTGCCATTTTATTTTATCATCCAGAAAGTAAAAATGAGATTCTTTGTGGATATTTTCTTGTATTTATAGGTTGTCATTCTCAGAAAATATCAGCAATAACAACTATAGTTGAATGCACAATAATATGATGATAATAAGGATGTTCGAGAGCAGAAGATATGGAAGTGATTATTTTTCAAGTGAACTTGATGCGAAAGTAATATATATTTGTAAAATCCTGATCCAGTGAATAGTAACGAAGAAGATTCTATTAGTCCCTTGAAATGCATTTGTAGTATAAAGGAGTTTTCAGTTTTTACTTTACAACATGATACTAATTTGTAAGTTTTAAAATTATAATTTGTAGTGGTTGGAGTTATTATAGCTAAGAAAAACCTTAATGAATATTTTTACTGAAGTATTGTATATAAAAAAATAACAGATTAGAATTTTTAAGTTTTAAAGTTATGATTTATACCGGTTTGAGTTGGCTAAGAAAGACTTTAACGAATATTTTTATTAACAAGGGCCCAAAAATGACATAAATATACATGCATGTAAGAAAAAGTATGAGTTTATCCATCTACTCTAATATTTAGCTTATACGATATGTCTCAACTTATTATAAACGAAAACTACTTATCCTGTATGTAACATAGCATCCACTTTTTATAATTTTTCATAACATTTTCCAAAAAATAAATAAAAAAATAATATCTTTTCAATAACTGATTAGCAGGATACAAATAAACTTTTTGGCTATACCTATGGCACAACAACTTACAATTGAGTTTCTTAATTCCACATGGATAATTTTTCTCTTTAATGAAATTCTTACTAAACTTACTAAATAAATTGACCAAAATATATGGACAAGCAGAGTATATATACATTAATACCACTAAACAATGTACAAACTACGTACACTTTAAAAAACCATTTGTAGCAAAAACTTACTAAATTAAATTTTTGATTCTCCACCATCTGATCAATTGCAGTGTTGTTACATGTATTTGTAAAGCACTCATCGCTGCCGCCGTAGCTTTCATCATTCACATTTTGTGTATAAATATCTTCACTTATTGATTCTTGATATTGAAAGTCCATTGATTCCACAAAAGTAGCTGATGAACCTGCATCCTGCCATATAAAAAATTAATTGTTTACAAGAGCTGAGAAATACTAAAATGATGGGACTCGTCCTAATAAAATGAATCTAAAATATCATCTAATTATAAACATTTATGGCTATCAAATATGATTAACCTACAATTTTGGAAACTAAAAGTAATTTAAGCAAACTTAGAAAACTATATATAACAATAGTTAAATTAAATAATATAAAGATGGAGAGTGATTAATAATAAACAATTTTTTAACGTACCTTTGTTTGATTTAATTCATTAATGGCTGAGCCATCGCACGTTTTTAATTTTTTCAACTGATTTTGAGCGTATTTTGTCAAATTTTTTGCACTTCGAGTGGCAAGATATTTTTTATATTTTCTCCAAACTAACGGATCCATGGCATAAAGTTCAATTCAGTGATAAATATTAAATATTTTATATAAAAATTACGAAAGTCAGATCGCGACGTTGCCGTACACCATACACACACCACGAAAAAATAAATGCACCGGCGACAAATGCATATGTATGTACACTTGAACTACATACATTTATTATACATATAAATCATTATAGAATTATTATACAAATTCAGCACAGTAATTTATCCGGATAATTTTTAAAATTTTCCTATCATACTAAAACCTTTTCGTTAATTTCAGTTTTCACACTGGCAATTATACGATGCACGCACACATACACTCCCTGACATTCATGTGACATTCATGTTTTGAATTTTGAAAACAAAGGAATTAATAGGAGGCGTTCAAACGAAATCGAGCTAGTATTACATAAGGCAAGTCGATCGGGAGAGGTAAAAAGACAAAGAAATCTAAAAATCTGAAAAATCTTAATATATGTTAGAAAATTTAATATTTTGAAAGTTTAGTACTAAGTCGTTGTGTAAAAATTAATCGTATTGCGATTGGTTCAGAATTAAGAAGTGACACGTTAATTAGCTTTATTGAATATAATTGAAAAACAATTTTTTAACCAAACATGATGGATCAAAATGAGGAAACGGATAGTGAAATAGATGTTGAGAGTGTTAATAGTGAATTGAATGAAAAAAAAAAGCCTGAATTTGCGACTGTGAGATTTAATAACTTTGAAAAAAACAAACTTTATCAAATTCAAATTGCTGATATTAAAGTCAAAACCAAGAGTGCAACTGGGCAAGTAATTAGAATACCATTTCAACCTGACCATGAAAATGATTTTCAAGCGACATTTTTGTATGATGTAAAATGGCCTTGTCCTGAAAACTGTACAGAAGATCATAAGCATTATTCGTACCACAAAGCTGCTATAATCAACCTAGGAAGTAAGTATTTCTCATTGATACTCAACAAAATTCTGAACATTTTTCTATTTTAAGCACTTTATTTTAATGATTATTTTGTAGTCGATGCACAAGATTGTATATTAAAAACATCACAAAAGCGTTGCCAGTTCAAAACAGCAATGTCTACCATATCTGATACAACTGAAAGCAGCACATCTGATGGGAATGAACATAAAAATGTTGAAAGTCTTGTCAATGTCAATGTGAGTAACTTTTAAATTATGATTTTCATCAATGTTTGGAATAATTTTTTGAAAAAATGTATATTTGAATAAATGAAATAGCTATAGTGTAAATGTAACCAAATTGTGTTATAAATTTTAAAAATATGAAACACAAATTATTACTAGAACTTCACTGTCAAATATGAATTAATTATACATACATATATAATGTACGAGTAGCT
This sequence comes from Platygaster orseoliae, assembly GCA_030522825.1. NCBI lineage: Eukaryota > Metazoa > Arthropoda > Insecta > Hymenoptera > Platygastridae > Platygaster > Platygaster orseoliae. The sequence continues at coordinate 5,779 of JAPYZL010068165.1, read as the reverse complement.
CTAGTAACGTGGTATACTAATTAATAAAAATTTAAGAATCAAGATCAAAACTATCTTTAGACATGTGAAGGTAGTACAACAATTGATATATTTCTCTATAAACTTTCTGTGATTAAATTATTGAATACACATTATATACTTTTCTCTCATAAATAAAAAATAAAATTTAAAAAAATAGTATAATGATCAATAGAAATTTTACATTTTGACTCGGCTGAACATCTAACTTTGTATACAAATCTTTCAAGAAAAGTAAGTTTTTGTCCAGATTTTATTTATATATTATACTCATTGATCTCAAAATTTTTAACGTAACTTAATCCCTTTCTTGGCTTTATTTGTAGAAATTGAATGATATTTCAGTAAACAAACATAATTATTAACTGTGTACCTGTAAATAAAGAATTTTCACAAACACTTACAGAAAAATATAAAAGGTTATCAAGGTTAACAAGCTGATAAAACCAATTTTTTATTGTTATATTTTGCTCTATATAGTTGAGCTTGGTGAAAGAAAGTATCGTACAATGCCTCTTGTAGCAGTCAACAATTATTTGGGTAGTAACTTTGTGCAAACTAATTATGTAAATAGATTGAGTATAATTTTGTAAGTATACATTGCACTGACACATTACCTGCTTCTGAGAGCAATTCTTTGCAACACTAAGACAGTTTTTACAAAATATTTTCCATGTATTGGTGCAATTTATACTTACAAAATTATACTCAATCTATTTACATAATAAGTTTGCACAAAATTACCACTCAAATGATTGTTGACTGCTACAAGAGGCATTGTACGATACTTTCTTTCACCAAACTTAAATATTTAGAGCAAAATATCAAATTTACATTTTTAAGGAGCAAGTAGAAACTTTTATTTTTCAACAAACGATAACTCAAACTACTATTCATTGTATTTACTTTCATAAATCTTTACATCAAATGAATTAGCTCTTGATAAAAACAAATACATTTTTAAAGTTAAGAATATGTAAGTCTCAATGCGTTAATTCTCTTTGATCTATTTGTTGCAATGTCTATCGATTGTATTTCAATATTTAAATCATTCATTTTTTGAAATATCTTTTTTCACTATTATTTTTTCTTATTGTTACATTATTTTTTCATTTTTTCATTGTGTAAAAAAATAATAGGAACTATATAGGCACTTTAGATGTCTTATATGCTTCTAATGAACCTCCCCCAGTCCAGCCTGCATAATTAATGTAAAAAAATATTTAAACATGGAAAACAATAGATTTTTAATTGCCCAATTCAACCGCGTTATTCGTTTTATTTGCACACTTTTAGTTTTCCTGCAAAAAATTAATAATTATGCCCTATATCTCGACAAACTTCAATTATCGATATCTCGGTAATAAAATAATATTTTTTAAGTCCTGGAATCGTAAAAAATTGTTCACGAGTTGATTTAATTTGCCCAGGCAATTGTAATAAAGTTTCATAAATTTTTCATATGAAAATGATGAAAAAACGATAACGGTTATAAGATCCACGCTTTGCGCATGCGCAATCAAATGAAGGCTGTATCGTATCTTTCTCAATAAAAAGATTTCGCAACGCCGACACTTTTCAAATCGTATTAGATGGAATTTTCAATTAACGAAAGGAATCTTTATATATAGTTATTAATTTATAAATAACTAGTAATAAAGCAAATAATTACGACGTATTTATCCTTATCATTAGTATATTATTCTATAAATGATCTTTCCTATTTATTTTTAAATTATACATAATTATTGCATTACAATAAATATCATTTCATTTGATTTGAAAATTGTTGCAGATGAATTGTATTTGACAATGACGTATGAGAATTAAGTATAAATTAATAATAACTATACATGAACCTTGCTTTCGTTAATTGAAAATTCCGTCTAATACGATTTGAAAAGTGTCGGCGTTGCGAAATCTTTTTATTGAGATAGATACGATGTAGCCTTCATTTGATTGCGCATGCGCAAAGCGTGGATCTTACAAACGTTATCGGTTTTTCATAATTTTCATATGAAAAATTTATTAAACTTTATTACAATTGCCTGGGCAAATTAAATTAGCTCCTGGGCAATTTTTTACAATTCCAGGACATAAAAAATATTATTTTATTACCGAGATATCGATAATTGAAGTTTGTCGAGATATAGGGCATAATTATTAATTTTTGCCGGAAAACTATAAGTGGGCAAATAAAACGAATAAGGCGGTTGAATTGGGCAATTAAAAATCTATTGTTTTCCATGTTAAAATATTTTTTTGCATTAATTATGCAAGCTAGACTGGGGGAGGTTTTTTTGAGTGCTTGAAACTCGTAGTAAATAAACGAACCAGACAGTTTTTCAGATATAATCGAACGTAACCAAAAATACGTATACTGTTTAAAAAATTGCTCCTGGAATGCTCTCTTCAATATAAAAGTTGCTCCTTTCGCCAAGGTTGTTTAACAAAAGTTATAAATAATTGTTATTTTTATAATCAATTCTTGGCGATATTATGCTATATTTTGATCAGTTAGATGAGCAATCAATTAATTGACCTACCCGCTCCCGGCCCGGAACTTCTGCTTTGCAAAAACTACGCTTCTTCAATATATTCTGTTATGCACTCCCTATACCCTTCACAGGCTTTTAGGGCACCTCACTCACCACCGTAGTGTGGGAGGCGTTTGTTTCCCCCACCTTAACTTTCGTTTTACCGAGAAGCCTCGGACTACCGCGTTCCAAAATAGTCATATGTGTGCTTCTACGGTATGCTTCTACTTTGACGGCAACCCCCTATAGCTAATCGGGCTTGTCAGTTCCCGATTACTGGACCTACAGTTTAAAGTGGAATCCGAACCACCAGAGTCGCGGTGTTAATTTTGGCACATACACTTTTTTGAAAAAAGCCATTGGTACCCGCCGGGAATCGAACCTGAGCCTCACGTTCTATCCACTGAGCCACCGCGGCTCTCCGCTTCTTCAATATATATAAGTATACATCAATACAGTTTCCGGGATTAAGATATAAGAATACATATTCCGGGACTGTGTTTACTTTCCGGGAATGCCTGGAAAACATAAATATATCAGTTGACTTTCCGGGACTTCTCAAAAAGGGTTATTCTAAGGGATGAAATAAGGTGCTAACATTCAAAGTGTAGGGGATGATACCCTACGAGCGGCAGAGTCCCCCAAGTATTTTGGGTTAATGGGGGGTGGGGGCGGGAATAACGCTCAGTTTAATTTTCAGCCTATGTTAATTTTTATAATCGTTGGCACTACCCCAATAACCTTTGTACCCCTGGGAAAAATGATTCAGGGGATTGTTCGTCCTTTATAGAAGGGGATAGGGTTATTTAAACAATCTTAAACTAAAGGCGACAACTCTAGCCGCATATAGTTATATATATAACACGCACCGTTTTTTTAATCAATATTTGAATAATAATGGAAACTATCTAACACTGGACCAGTACTCCATCGTAATAGATGCTTACATGTTTTTATTATAATAATTTTTTTCAGGATCCAAAGAACTAATCAAGCAAGCTCAAAAAGCAGCAGCACAGAACATCTTAAAGAAGAAGAATATGTTGCTCGATAATTTCGTAAATAAAAGGAAAAGGCTTGACAATGCGGTCCAAAATCTTCACAATCTGAAAGCTATCAATAGTGCTAATAAAAGTAGTACAAAAATGAAACCAACTATTAAACACATTGAGTATTTACCACAAGATGCACCTCAAAAACTTTTTGTACAAGATCCTTATCCTGATGAACTGAGTGACGCAGAAAATCATTCAAATAATGGTAGATATATATGGATGGAAATTTATATTTTGTCTTTCATGTATAATTTTTATTGAATCTGGATCGAATGAACGTTTTCATGTTTATTTGATGAAAATGTTTACTTTGCAGTTCCTGACACTTTTTCTATAAATAAAAATCGTAGTGAAGAGCAAGGTATACTGTTTTTTATCAATTCTGAAAATCAAAGTGTTAATTCGATACTACATTTCATTCGCACTTAATATAGAAAATTTTAATGCGGCGTTTGAAATTATGCGTTCGTGCGCACACAACCCTAATCCCGCATTGTCATCAAAAAATGCTATCTTATCAGAAGATGAGCAAGTTGAAAACGATGCTGAATTAGCTGAGCAAAACGATGAGCCAGATAATCGTGAACAATATTTGTCAGAAGCAGTCATGAAGAGTCACAAAAGACGACCTTTAAAAGTTCACTATACTGTCCCTCCAGGTACGCGATTGATATGATTACATATATATACTAACAGATTTTTGTATTAAAAAAATAACATGCATAATATTTTCAGAAAAAGTAAAATTGGATACAGAAGGGATAATATATAGCACCGTGAATGATAATAATCAAGTTATAGATGTGTGGACTAAGATGAATAGGAATAAAAAGAGGCCAACTGTATTTGTAAGAGAACTGGCAGAAATCATTTGGCAACCTCATAACTTGGTTATGAGAGCCTTTGATGTTTCTTTATGTACAGCAACAACACCAGGAATTACGTCTAACAGAATAGCTTTTGAAGAAGATAAATGGCAACTGCTGATTTGTAAGAAACATTTTTTTATATATCTAACGTTATATGTGTATATGTGAGTATATATGAGAGTATATGAGTATATATGTGAGTACATATGATAATAAATGTGAGTATCTAAAAGAGAGGTACTCTAAAAAGTCGTCAAAAGATCACTCTAAAAAGTACTCTAAAGTCCTCGAAAAAGGCCTTCCTTCCCCGCTAAAAGAAACTTATGGAATTCGCCAAATAAATGTTTCATGATGAGCACATTCGTGCATCGCAAGTACACCTTTTTGTAAACATTGCTGTCAGCTGTGTGTATAGTTGACCTGTGCAGAAAGCGCCCCGCACCGCGCCACCTCGCCCGTGCTTTGGTTGCCAGGGCCGAGTGGACCCCTCAAACGAAGAACAGCAAACGAAGGAAAATTCCGTGGCCACTCAAAGCGGCGCTCTCATTGGCCAAAATAATTAATTTTCAAAATTCAAAATTATCTCGGAAACTATTCAAGATAAAACTTTTTTGAAAACGGCTATTGATTTTTTTTCTGTAAGCCATTTTCGGGAACTATAATCTTTCTGAATGACCCTGTATAAGTATATTCACGTATAGACTCACGTATATACGTACGTGTTTATGTGAGTATGTATAAGTGTATTTATGTAAGTATAAATGAGTATACATGTGAGTTTAGATGAGTATGAATGTGAGTATACATGAGTATATGTATGCGAGTATGTATGTGAGTAAAAAATAAATTCTCTGACATACGTAATGTTCACTGACATTAACACTTGCAGCACTATACACAAAATACTTGAGTGATTTGAAGAAGGAAAATCCAAAAGTTGACATTGATGCGTATTTGAATAGAGTCACCGATAATATACGTTCAAAAATTCAAGATTTAAGAAAAGCATTGCGGCGAGCTGAAGAAGAGCAAACTTACGGCATCGTACGGAATAAACAAAGGTCCAAGAAATCTTATAAGTACATAAAACACCACAAGGATATCTAGATGTTTTCTGTGTATAATTTAAACTTTCGTTCCTGTAAAAATTAAGCAGGTGTTTTGACTTTCAAAGTTTATTTTTTAACTTTAACTTATTTTATAAAATGTTCTATTTTTATAATATTTTTTATTTTTAACCCATCAACGGACAAAATTGATTTTTTGTGCACACAATTTGAATTTACAATTTGAAATATAT
>JAPYZL010068138.1:0-17884 GCA_030522825.1 Platygaster orseoliae | reverse complement strand
ATCAGTTAATATTGCTAATTTTTCATCGTTTGTTGCCAAATATGAATTTTGAACTAGAATAATCAAGTATAAGTTTCAATTTCAATCTCAACATTTTTAGTTTTTCAAATCCTCAATGTAATACTTTTAATTTTTGATTGAAAATTATAATATATAATAAAGGATTTTAAATGGTTTATGTGTGATTAGAATATCGCATTCTTGGTTCTAGGTTCATCGTTTGTAATGTTCCTTACAAATTTCGAATTTGAAACTGTTTAGAAAAAAATTTTTTATATTCGATCCAATTCGTGAGTTCTAAATTCCAGGGTTAACTTTTAAAGCTGTCAACAAATTTCTCATTTCAAATTCTGAATCTTAAAAATTTGTATCTAAAATTGCAATTTTTAATGCTAATCAAAGATTTCTAATTTTGCATGTGCCGTCATGATTGTGAATTTTTGATTTCAAATTCAAATATCATTATGTAAATTTTGAATGGAAAGTTCTATTCTTGATTGATAAATTTTTTATTTGCAGTTAGAACCTTGAAATCTGCACTGAACATTTTGAATCTTGGTCGGGTTAATATTTTGAGTTTTGGATTTCATTTTTGTTAAATTTTTAATTCTGAATTTTAGATTTAGTTAATATAATTCAAATTTTTGATGTCCACTTCTAATCTTTCGATGTTTTTTTTAAATTTTAATTTTAGACTCTAAATTACAGATTGAGCAATTTCAATATTGGGAAACACAGAGAAGAAAAAATTTTCACCAAGAAACCCAGATGGTGTAACTAATATATTGTTCCGTAGAATTTTTATTTTCAAATACAGCTGAATGATGTGAATGTCACAACGTAACCGTATGGAAATATTCTTAAGATCTATCATATATATTATAAGGTTGCAGTCACTTATCAGAGGTACTTTGACTTCGAAATGTACCTTAAAATTTGCTCCTCGTAAAGCAATTCATGTTTAAACTTGAACTCCAACAATCATTATTTGAACCACATACAAGTCGTTTAAACTCATGATTTTGACTTATACAAATGATAATACATGCAACAGCAACAAGGATTGTTAACAGAAGTTTGTTTTTGTTCGATATTGGTATCTCTTAATTCAGTGTGACAAACTTTCGAAACCTTGAACGAAAAAAAAAATATTCGCAAGAATGGAACATGAAAAACATACTGGACTGAAATAGCATGAAAATTTGAAAAAAAAAGAGCACAATAGAAATATAATATCAAGCAGGCAACGAATAATAATTACTAGAACAAATCAAAGTTTTTTATTTTTTCATATTGAACATTCTTTTCTTATTTTTAGATTAGAAAAAAAAATTTTTTTCTCTTACAACGTTTGGGGGGCCCTTAGTGCTCGGGCATATATTAAAGCACATAATATAACTTTGAGAAATCTTAGGTACTTGTTAAAAATTTTCATCGTTCGGTTAAACTAGAATTTAATAATTGATTGATTTTAGCGTGGTATTTATGGGTATACATTTTCATATCATTATTATCAAGTTTTTTAAAATCAAAAATTGATCCTCGCACAAAGATATTATATATTTTCAAAAATTAAATTAAAATTTGGAGTTTCAGATAATTACCACAAATTTTGTAAGTTGTTAAACATTACGACAATTTCCAAAAACTACAATTTGTAAGTTTTTTTCCTTATTTTAATTTTTTTTACATAAATTTAACAAATTTTTGTAGAGTTGTGCATTTCATGTGTTTTTTTTTAAATTTCTTGCTTATACTATTGTAAATACGTTATTAACAAACATATCTCAATGTTAAGTGTAAACAATATTGCCCAAAACTGATAGAATTTGGTTTTATAATATTTTTTGGACATCATATAGTTTACTGGATATTATATACTATTGGACATTATTTTTTGGACATTACTGTACCCAATCACACATTCAGTCCATTTATTTTTCTGATTTTACGCAAACCGTTGTCATAAATTATAAAATTAATTATTAATAGCAGATTATACGAATCCTATTTTATGTATCCCAATTCACAAAGCATTTTTCTGGCAAATCCGATACCAAGCTGTTCCAACAGTTTTACGTCCAGTGCAGTAATACACGTCATATTAACTAGATGCTAACATGAGGAGCTCTCCCCTCAAGAGATCAGCTTTGATGCATGTCATCAAAAATCCCTAACAATCTCGATACACAATTTTCTAAAGAACAAACATTTTCTAACAAGAAATTCCAAGTTTCTACAAACAGAAAGTTGAATATTCTTCACAAACAAGCTACTGAAAACGCAAGTTCTATGTCAAGTCATGGAACTCGAGAAAGTTAGATAAAGCTCATTATGTGAACAGCAAGGAAAGTAAAAAAACGAGTTTTTTGAACAGCTTAATTTAATTGATCACATTTATCGAATTTATTATATTAATCGAGTCCTACAAAATTGAAAAAGAACACATTATCCACTATATATTTCGAGTTTAAAAAAAAAATGAAATTGCATGGTCAAATTCAGATACTCGAGTCGCGATTCAACGTAATGGGCTGTATAGAAAACAATGAACGAAAACGACTTTTGCGTAAGTGCCCGGTAAATGAGCATGTACACAATCGTCGTAGCCACTACTTTTTTAATTGCATAACAGCGCGTATCGTGGTATTTCTTTTCGAGCAGCCATGGCCTTCTTTTTGTTTGCGCACTTTCACTGAGCACTTTTCTAATAACCAGTTTTACCGGACAAGCATTATCATCATTGGTCATGTGAGCTGATCTGCTTTGTCAGCCATTTTTACGACGCAAAATCAAACTCTACACACAAATACGAAAATTGAATTCATAACTAGATGAATTATTATCATTTCATTACTTATTTTTTGTTGCCTCAACAAACCTTTTTTGCAAACTTTAATTTTCACTCATCATAAATCACTTTTCCGGCAATCTGCAAGTTGTAAGTATATGAAGAAAGTTGGGTAAGAAAGTTAAATTCAAATAAATGAGCTATTAAGCAAGATCACGAGTGGTAACAAGTTGCCAAAACAGCGAAGCTTCATTAGATAAAGATGACAAATGCACAAGTTGGTATTATCGCAAATTGCAATGGTCGGGGAACGAGCTCGGAGCTAATGGTTTCCCCCTATCTGTAGCCTTCCATGATGATCGTGTGATGTACACGAGAAATTTATGGGATTCGCTCTGTATAGCCCATTCGAATCAATATGTGTTGACGAGGAAGAAGACGTGAAAACAACTATGACAACGACAGAATATGCTCCCATGGGGAGTTGATATTGCTATGGAGCTTCGATCTATAGATATACCTCGGTGTCATACATGTTGATTCGCAAGGAATCAGCCTTCATAACGAATACGCATATTTTCCTATGTTTGTGTTGGGGCTTTCGTGAGTCATTGCGTAGTTTTTGAACAAAATGAAGTGTGAAATTCTTGGGAAGTGGAAAAAAAATAAAAAAATGCAATAATTAACATAAAATAAATAAATAGATAAATAAAATATATTATATATTATAAAAAAATATGTAATAAAATATAATAAATTCAGAAATAACTCTTTTACGCTCCTTCTCCTTTGTATCAAATAGGGGTTTTAAGAATTTAGCTCATCATTGAAAAATTGGTGAGTTCTTTATTACATTGTAATTGTAAATGAGACTTGTTTTTTGTGATTGTTTTTTTGCGATGATTTTTTATTAATTTTTTTTTGAACATAAGATATGTGAAAATAGTTTTTTATAATTGAAAGATTTGTAACTGCCCTGATGAGAACTTAAAAATGAGAGTCGAAAGCTTGATGTAAAAAGATGAAATAAAATTATAAGAGGAGGTTTTTGCTTCATCATTGTTATTGGCTCCACATAGATCGAAAAAGAACTTACTATTTGAAAATAAAATAAAATACATAATCTACAGGGTGTACCGAAATCCCCGTACCAAAAAGAAATCTAGTATTCCTTTTTGAATTTCAAGTCGAAAAGTCCTTTGCCACTTTTTACAAAACTCAAAATCAAAAAAGTTATTCCAGTTAGAAATTTAAACAAGAAATACGCTTTTTCGACAAGTGGGGATAAAAACCACGAACCAAACTCTAACCAAATTTTCTTTATATTTTTCTGAGTCGAAAAGTCCTTTGCCACTATTCAAAAAACTCAAAACGAAAAAAGATATTTGAGTTTAAAATCTGAGAAATCTGATTGGTTGAAACTTCTAACTCGAATATCTTTTTTGATTTTGAGTTTTGCGAAAAGTGGCAAAGGACTTTTGGACTCAGAAAAATATGAAAAAAATTTCAGTAAATTTTGGTACGTGGTTTTAATCCCCACTCCTCGTAAGAGCATGTTTATTGTTTATACTTCAAACTTGAATAACTTTTTTGATTTTGAGTTTTGTGAAAAGTGGCAAAAGACTTTTAGATTTAAAATTCGTAAAGGAATATTAGATTTCTTTTTGGGTACGGGAATTTTGGTACAACCTGTATAAAAATAAAATATAAAATATTTAATAAATAAATATAAAATATTTAATAAATAAATATAAAATAATAAAATAAAATAATGAAGGAAAAAAATAATGCATTTGAAAAAATTAGATGAATTAGCCACTCGATATCTTCGAGTGAATTATTACTCTAAAAAGATTGAAATTTCACTCAATTAAGGTGAAATTTCCACTTGAGTTTGATTTGCAGGATTCTCACTCGAAAGAATTCAGAGAGTATTTTTGTAGGTTTTTATAAATATTTCTAGAAAAATTTATACTATATAGAGTTTCAAATAGTAATAATCAATAGATTATTAACTATCGAATATAAATTTGGTTTAATAGTTTATTAAATAGTCTATAATAAATATTTATTATAATCAATGAATATAATGAACTTGAAATTTTCAAATGTTAGTAATCATTGAAGATTATGAATGATATTCATAAAAAAGAGTAAATTTCTACATAGTTTTGAATTTCTCGCGATTTCCGAAATACTCTTATCAATAACATTTCTACAATTTTTAAAAATGACTTTAATATTTGAATTTCACAAAATTTAGTTAAATTCCAAAATGTCAGAATTCTTGAAAATTTCGAAATTATAATAATTCACGTGGTTCTCAGAGTGAGAAAAATTTATAAAATTATGATGGAATAAAAAATCTGCTACAATTTTCTAAATAACGTAAATTTTGAAATAACCGAGTTCTACAAAACATTTCTAAAAAATTTCCGCTCTATAGAGTTTTGATTTTTTGTTGATTTCTTCTATATTCGTTTTTATTAAATATTTACAATAGTCTGTCACATTTTCTAGTATTTTTATAGATTTATATATTGTTATTATTAATTGTTATATACGTTTTTTTGAACCTGATGCTTTGAAATACCAAATTTTTTAGATCAAAGTTATTTTTTATATCCATATTATAATATTATAATATTATTGATGATGGATTCTCAGTATTTCTCGTATTTTTCTTTCGTATTTATGGAGTTTTGTAAAATTCTTGAGTAATTTTATAGATTGCTGAAAAAGTTTCATCAATACACATTTTTAAAGTTTCAAAGATTTCTTTTATGCAAAATAATAATTGATAAGTTAATATTCATATATTTAATAATATAATAGCAAAATATTTGAATATTTCATTATTATGTATAAAATAATAAAATATAATATTACTGTATTGAATTAAAGACATTTTAATTAAACCGTATATTTATACAGATTTTCAGTATTTTCGTTTTTTTTTTATTTCTTGGTATTCATGATTTTTCATGGTTATTTTTATGAATTTGTATATAGATTTTCCTAACAATATATACTTTAGGATGCAAGGTTTTTTAAATTTTCAAGAAAATTGTGTCTATATAATTTTTGATAATAAATCGGTTTATAGTTTTTCTTAAATTTATCTAGTATTTATGAGATTTTAAAGAATTTGTTTTGTATTTTTGTAGATTTCTATGTCTATTTTTATAATTCGATGCAAGCTAAAATTCAAATATCTAATAATTTTTAGTAATTTTATAGATTTCTAGAAAAATTTCTACTCTTTAGAGTTTGAATGTTTCATTGATTTCTTGGTTACTCGTTTATTTTTTTTAGTATTATTTATAATAGTTGGTCACATTTTCTAGTATACATATAAAGATTTTTAGTGTTAATAATAATTTCTATATACATTTTTATCAACTTGATGCTTTGGAATTCAAAGATTTATAGATCTTAGATATTTTTATATCAATATTATAATATTATAAAATTATTGATGATAGATTTTCAGGATTTATGGAGTTTTGAAGAATTGCTAAAAAAACTTCATCCATACAAATTTTTCACGTTTCTTAGATTTCTTGTATTCTCGTTTTTTTTTAGTACTTATAAGATTTTGTTGCGTTTTATATATAGATTTTTTAGGATTATAAATTGCTACGTATATACGTTTTTTGAACTTTGATACTCTAGAATTTCGAATTCTACAGATCGTAGGTGTTTGTTTAGATTTCCCAGAAAACAGTTCTTTCACATTTTTGGATCTCAAAAATTTCAAATTTGATTTTTTGAATTATTGATGAATTTTGAATTCTTTTTTATGATAACTGATAATTGACTGTTAATTTTGATTTTTTTTTTAATTTCAAATGTTGATTTAGAATATTAGAATAGAAATTTGGTTAATTGTGAAAATTTCAGAAATAATGAAAATTCAAGAAATTTATATTTTTCGCAATTTCAAATTTTTGATATATTACGATTTTCTCCAATTTTAAATTATTCATTCATTTTCAATTTGAATTTATTTAATTTTGAATTGCGGTATAAATTTCAAATTCAGGATAAGAACTTAAAAATTCTTGAAATGATGGAATTTTGAAGAAAAAACATGTTTGAAGTTCCAAAAGTTTATGAAATCAACGAAAACAAAAAAAATTGAACTTTTATTTCTACCATAAGCAAAATTAAAAATAATGAGAACAATTAAATAATATTTGTCAAATATCAATAATTATGAATTTTTTATTAACTAGGGATTATAAAACAATTTTTTTATTTTTTTGTTTATTATTAAACGTTTGGAACTTTAGAGACATCAAAATTCTATTATTTACCTTTAGAATTCGATACTCCATCGTCCAAAGTTTTTTTAATATTTTTAGAATTTTCATAGATTTGAATATAATATAATAATATTAATACAATATTATAATATTAATATAATAATAATATATTTATTGTAGTACTATTATTATTATGCATGATTTTATCGTTATTATTATATAATTATCATATTTTGATTTTTTGTCAAACGCAAATTAATTCAGAATAAATTAATGTCAATTTCATTTAGATTTCCCAATATAAATAAATATTTATTCATAAAATTATATAATTCAATAAAATCAATATGATTCTACAAGAAATATCCTAAAAAAATGTATTTCGGGAAAAACGTACTTTGGAACAAATATACTTTGGGAAAATGCTTCTTTGAAAACAGCATTTTTTGGGAAAATTGTCTTTGAGAAACTTTATTTTAGGAAAAGTGTAGTACAATCGATTTTAGCTTTGGCCTAATAATATGGCCAGGGACTGTAGATTTCTAATCATCTTTTTGGAATTCGATGCAAGGTAGATTTTTCATGCAAACTAGTGTAATCGTCTGAGCAGTCATTTTTCATAATGTAAATGCAGAATGTATTGTCAAATGCACGGCGATTCCGATATTGCGAAGGGGTGACACGGGGTGGTCTTAATGCATTTGGCGAGGTAGCTATGGTACGCATCACCAGGCACCCTTTCTGCAGCCTCAGCACCATCCCCTTTCTTCGGCTAGCGCCCGCTTTTTCCTTCTCGTAAAGTAGGTTCTCGTGCACTTTTCTCTTCTCCAGCTTCGTCAGTAACCTTCTCCCACCCCCTCTCTGCCCCCTCCAAAACGAAGAAGCAGCGAACCTCTTTAGCATTAATCTCTTAGCGGGAAAACGTCGGGAAAATCATTTATATCCCGCTGCGGCACGAACAAGGCTGCGATTCCCTCAGAATCCCGAAAAAAAGACGAGAATCAAGAAATTACCTTCTGCCCGAGCTTCCTTCATTTCCGCGATCGATAATTTTCCTCTTTTTCAAGCCTCATCCCCGAATCTGATATCCGAGCTTGCCACTTAGTCTTATCAAGGTCTCCTTAATCTCCTTCTGCTCGCCCCATTTTTCTACAAGTTTCACTTTTCTTCACACCCTACCAACGACTTTTTGCCTCTTTGAAAACTCGTTATCGAAGAAGCTTCCAAAGCGTCTGAAATGTAATCAAACGTGAAAAGTCATTGTTTTCAGGACTTTTTTTGTTTTCTTTGGGGCGATTTTTGGGCTCTCTTTTTACCCCCTCGTGTCAAATTGTCGCATCAAGAGGCTACTTGGTCAGAAGCACTTAGAAAATCAATAGCTCAGCTCACTTGATCCAGCGTTGGCTGCTGCCAGGCCATATCTTGATTAAAATCAGTTTCACTGCTACTTCTCTTTCGCGTCTATCCTCGGTTTTCCCAACTTCCTCTCCCTTTGGCTTTTCGGGATGAATCCGGTTAGTCTCATTAACGTCTAAGTCACCCGTCGACATCGCTCCTTCTATCTTCCCTAGCTCGAAGACAATGGGCTCGCGATTCTCCCAAACTCAGGAGAAAAAAGAGCGTCGCCCCTTCTGATGCTCGTGGGGAATAACGTTTTGAGTGACATGATATCATGCGCGATTTATTGCTGAGATACCTTTGATAGACCTTTTCTCGTTTCATTACTTTCGAACTTGGTCGAGCGTGGAAACAAGTATTTGGGAAGATTGAGGGAACAAAAGGTGTAATCTAAAACAGGCAAGAGGAAATTTCTGAATTGAAATATCTGGAAGCTGAGAGTTTCAAATTTTTTTGAAGTACGATATTCAGAAGGAAGATGTTAACGAAGACTACGGAGTCGCGAGGATTTTTGGAATCAAGTGACAAGAAGAAAGCAAATGAAGAAGACTGTAAAGAAAAAGAGAAGATATGTTCGAGGGAAAGAGGGGAGAGGGGGTTTGCACTGTGAATTTGTTGATTTAAAGGGACCATGTTTTGTTATGCTTTGATTTGTGTGTTGTTAAACTATGATTGATATATTATGTAATGATCTATGTAAAAAGGACCTTTTCAGGCCGAAAGGCAAAAAATAAACAATACGACTACTAATAGGGGAAGGTGGGGCAAAACGGGGAGTTGACAATAGTTAAAAAGCTATGCAGTAACATACAGCGAAAATCGTACAAACTTCGTCGGTAAAGTGCCTGAGTGTAATTTTTGCATGAACCAGCTGAGTTTGTCAGTTTACAAAAAAGTGGTGACAAGGTGTGTCATTCTGATTATTAAATATGATTCATATTCATAGAAAATCATCACCAAATGATAAAATATTTATCATTACTCGTGGAAATTGAGCAATATTTTCCACAATTAGTTTGCTACCTGTCGTCATTTCATTTTGTAATTAAAAAATGAAAGTAAAATCTCGAATACTTGAAATATTATATTTTTAAAGATATTAGAATCATTAAACAATATTATTTTGAAAATTCTGCAACTAAATTAATAGACAGTTTGCCAACTTGTACATAATTTCAGATTTTCATGTTACTCCGATAGAAAAACTGAGAAAAAAATCATAAATATATCAGATTGCAAATTTATCCATTAATTCGAAATTTTAATGTATCCCCGTTAAAAAAACTAACAACAGAAATCATAAAAACTTTAAATATTCGTTTTAAAAATCAAATAATTGTTCAGTTGAGTAAAGTTAAGTTAGGTTCGGTTACTTAACTTAGGTTAGGTTACCATCAACAAACTTCCAGAACTACAAACTTTCCCCTTGAATTTACTAAAACACCGACTCAGACAGTTTTTATAAAAAGCCATATTCCAATGAATAATCCAGGGGGGAATTTAAAGAAGCCCTAAAATTGCCGTGGAAATGATGATCTTGCGATGGGAGGCTAATGTTTTTTTGATTGCGGAGTTGGTACGTGCCTCGAGGTTCTGGAAAACCAGGATATTATCCCCGAACTGGAACATGAAAGAGGGAGTATTCCGGTCAACATTTGAGTTGAGTAAACAGCCCTTCGGCTCGTACGTAAGCCCTTCGAGAGTATCCCCTGATGCGTTGGAATAAGTCCGACGTGAATCACAGAGCTTTGCTGGGTGGAAAGCACATTGTGCTCAGCACACGTAAATGCCAAAGTAATAAAGACGGAACCCTTGCGTTACATATTCACACAAGCATTTATTAAACGCCGGAATTTAATGAATTCGGACCCTCATATGTACTTGTATAAGGCGAAAAATTCCGTAAAATGTGTACAATCATTGGATGTTATGGGAATCTCGTCTCCTTCCTTATTTCTTATAGGCTTTTTGTCATTAGAGTCACGTTTTGTAGCTTAGCGAAGCTTTTAATTTCTCTTATTGGCAGTAATTGCGTAGATAAGGACAAATTTTGTAAGCGAGGTTATTGGTTATGAGGGTTATTTATCGGTTTTGTGGATGTGGTTTTATAGGGGGTTCGGGGGGCGGAGCCCCTAATAAGTTGTACAATTCAACTATAGCAAACATGTCATTTCATTTTGTCACTTTCAAATGAAATAACAGTGTTCTTTGCGATATTTTTACAATTAATTTCATATTGCTGCCTCACATTTTTATTTGCAGCTGAAATTTTATGATAAACGTTTGGTCATTATTAGACAAATCAAATTTTTGATTCCCTCAAATATATTTTATTAGGGTATAAGAAATTTTATTTTAGTTTAAAAATTTGATGTTTCTATTAGCTTGAATTCGTTTTTCCGAACTAGAAATTTATTTGAGTGTACCAAATTGGTTTAGTTTATTATTATCGCTATATGAATTTAATGTGAAATCAGTGAAAAATTGATTAAAAATTCAAGATCTTTGGAACTTTTTATCCTGAAGCATCCAATTTAACGAGATTTATGAAGAAATTAATCAATATACTTAAAACCAATTAAGTTTGATGAATTATTATGGAAGAAAATATAATTTAGTGAAGATACTTTAGATTTTTGAAGATTCTGTTCGTATAAAATAGATTTAACGCTCAAATATCTTCAAAACTTTGGATTTTAGAGCACCAGATTCGTGAAGTTTGTATAGAAATTCAAATAATACACAATATTTATAAAAAAATTTAAACTTTATTATTTCCTAGAATTTTTAGAGTACTAAAAAATATAAAAATGCTAGCAAAAAAAAAATCATAAAAGTACTTAAAATCTATGTATGCATAATTATCACAAAAAACTTTAAAATACTAGAGAAACCTCTAAACTGCAGAAACACTTCAAAAAAATAAATAAATAAAAATTATATAATTCTGAAATTCTTTATTTGAATGAACTTTTAAACATAATCTATCAAAATTACATCAATTAAATGTGAAATCTGTAAAAAAAAAAAATTAAGATCTATGGAAATTTATATCCTGAAGTTTCCAATTTCATTAAGTTTATAAAAAAATTACTGAAAATACTTCAAAATTGAATATTTTTCATGAATACTAAAGAAATATTAAATATACTGTAAGTACTACAAATTTTTTAAGATTTTTTTGTGGAAAATGTGTTTAACTCTCAAATACCTTCAAAACTTCAGATTTTGTAGCACAAGATTCGCGAAATTTATATAGAAATTAAAAGAATACTCGATATTAATGAAGAAATTTAAACTTTTTTTTAAAATTATTTTTTGAGTACTAAAAAATATAAAAATGCTAGCAATAGAAAAAATACATTAAAAATCTTATATTCTATATATGCATCATTATCACAAAAAATTTTTAAATTACAGAAATCTTAAAAACCTTGGATTCTGAAGAATTTTTTTGTAGAAATCGTCATGGAAATCTTTCAAAATACTAGAAAAACCTCTAAACTGCAGAAATACTTCAAAAAAAGGTGAAAACACTAAAAATTGTGAAATTGTGAAAATTTTGAATTGGATAAATTTTTTAACATAGTCTATCGAAATTACATCAATTAAATTGTAAAATTTTTTTTAAAAAACTCAAGATCCATGGAAATTTTTATTTTAAAACATCCAATTTAGCATAATTTATAAATAAATTTTCAAAAATACTCCAAAATCATATAAATTTTATTAATAATAAAAAATTACTGAATATACTTAAGGTACTATAAATTTTTTGATGTTTTGTTTGTGGGAAGTCTGTTCAACTCTCAAATATCTTCAAAACTTCAGAATTTAAAGCACAAGATTCTCGAAATACTCGATGTCTATGACGAAACTTAAACTTTTCATTTTTAAAAATTTTTTGAATTCTAAAAAATATCAAAAATGCTAGCAGTACTGAAAATTCATTAAAGCGCTTAGAATCTACGTATTATCACAAAAAACTTAAAAATTCTAGTTTAAAAACTTGAAATCACAAGAGAAACCTCTAAACTGCAGAAATAATAAAAAATACCAATATTCTGGAAATATACGAAATGCCAAATTTTTTTGAATGAACTGTCAGCTGAAAAATTGATTAAACTACTGAAAATCTTATAAATTTTTAATTTCAACGCATCGCCATTTCAAAATCTATGTAAAAATCTTTATAAACGCTAAAAGTCTATTTGAAAAACTTTTTATAAAAAAATTTTTATAAATTTTAAAAATACAAGCAGTTAACAAAATACTTCCAATGTAAAAAAAAACAGGCTAAGCACAAACGAACTTAATTTTTGTAAGAAAATTTTTTCGAGAAACGCACCTTTTTACAAAATATATTTGTACAAATAAATATTATTATAAATATAATAACCACAGTTATCCATAAAATTTAGGATAATAAAAAAAATATGTAACACGTCTAAAATACTTCTTTTTTCTTGAAATTTATACCTTTGGCTTAATTTCACAATGTTTTGTATCATTGAAACAGATAGAAAAGCAAAGAAACATAATTTTTTGCCATAAAAAAAGACAATTAAAATACCAGCTGTAAATGTTCAACTGTTTGGCTGACTTTAAGTGTCTATTATGGCGTCTTTGTCATTATGGTCACGTTTCATAGCTTAGCGAGACCTTCGATTTCTCTTGTTTCTTGTCATGGACGGCAATCTCATACATAACAACAATTCTTTTTACTCAGTTTATACATTCCATATAATTGAAATAGTTTACAATAATCTCCATAAAACTCAAGCACGTTTTCCATAAATGTAAGTTGTAGTATTTTTTTTTCATCATACTCAAAAACTAATTTATTTTCCATCAATAAATTTTTTATTTATTAATTTATTTAGGACCCAGTTATGAAGTTATTTTCACTTTTCAAAGTTTTACTTAAAATCAAAATTTTTTTTTCGCCATGTGAAAATGAGCAAAATATAATCGGCGCACATCTCCGCTTTTTTGTCGTAAAAAAAGAGACAATTTTACATGTTGTACATGTTGACTGGCTTTTAAAACGCGGGGGAGGGGGGCTAGATGGATAACGATCATTGCATTTATCGTACGTATCCAAACAACTGCATTAGTACACGAAGCACATATTTCCCTGACTTTTGAAATGGTCGCGCGTTCTAGTAGTTTCTGGTACGTCTACCATTACCAGGACGTGAAACGCCACTCGGCGCCCGAAAGGGGTAAAATGGGGCTGACGAAACGTAATTCTCGGGGGTGGAGTAAAAGCCCCTAACTTAAGCGATTTAGATAAAGCCGTATTAATTGTATAATGTCCGTTTAACGACGCTTTTAAGGGGCGCAATAATGCGTGCGCTGAAATAAAATTACGCTATCGCATTTATTTGACTTTTTTCCAGAATGAGAATTTCGCTACTCACACTGAGGGAAATATCTATAATAACATATATCAATATAATAGAATAAGAGAAAATATATATTTTTATGATACATTATATTTTATTAACAAACAAGGAAAAAAATGCATGAAATCATGGCTCTTTAAACTTGTAACTTTTACCTTATTGCTTTCTATTCCTCTGAAATAACAGCATTTATGTACAAGGAAATACGCATTGAATATTTTCTGCACTGTCATGCATCATTTTTTCATAATACCGAGTCACTTTCTTTCCTCGACTGAAATGGCCAAACGCTTCATTTCATAATACATATTTACGTTGGAATGAACAATCGCTCTCGCAATCGTATATATACGATCATTGTATACAATGATCGGTAGGGTACCACAATGACCAAAGATTTTTATGTCCATCTAATTTAGTGTCCAAATTTTCTTATTATTTCGGTCTAACTTAAATCTTTGAAAAGAATTTATGTCTAAAATTTCGAAACTTTGAAATAATTAAAAAACTGAAAATTTTTTCAATAGTCGATAATTATAGGAGTAGACAACATAAATTTTGTATATTGTGATCATTATCATATTTTTTGGAAAAGTATGTGGTTTTTTTAATTTTATGAAAAAATTTTAAAAACTTGGAAGTATTGAAAAATCACGGAAAATTGTTATAAGTTACAGAAATTTAAATGTATTTTTTTTATTAATATTGTTGAATGAAAAATCATTGGGATGATTCTTCAGATTGTTATAAATTCTATAAAATTCTAATAATTTGTTGAATTTCAGATAATGTTGATAAACTTTGTACATCGTGAAAAACTTTTGAATTCCGAAAAATTACAGAAACCGTGAAAAATAATACATTTTTAAACATCAAAAAATGTTTCGCCATACGGATACAGTGTGATATTTTTGAAATTTTGAAAATAAGTTAAAGCATAATAAAACTTTGAGGAATTTTAGGTGTTTGTTGAATATTTTAATCATTTGGTTAAACTAGAATTAAATAATTGATTGTTTTTTGCGCGACATTTTTGGTTTTTTCATATTTATATCATTATCAATTTTTTCTAAATCGAAAATTGATCCTTGCACAAAGATGTTATGTAATTGTAAAAATTCAATAAAAATTTCGAGTTTCTGAAAATTTCTACAAATTTGTTCATTGTTAAAAATTACGACAGTTTCCAAAAACTACAATTTGTAAGTTTTTAAAAAATTTGCATCATATTGCAATAATTAATTTATTGCCTAAATTTTCTTATTACTCCAGTCTAACTTCAATCTTTGAATAGTTTCTATTATGCTTAAATTTTCAAAATTCTGAAAAAATTAAAAAACTGAACATTTTCTAAATAGTTGATAATTTTAATAGTAGACAATATAAATTTTATGTATTGTGATTACTGTCATATTTTTTTAAAAGTGTATGGTTTTTTTATTTTATGAAAGTATTTCAAAAACTTGGAAGTATTGAAAACTTACGAAAAATTATTATAAGTTACACAAATTTTAGTGATTTTTTTCGATTATTATTGTTGAAATATAAAAAAATGAAAAATTATTAAGATGATTCTCCAGATTGTTGTAAATTCTATAAAATTTAAATAGTTTGTTGAATTTCAGATAAGGTTGATAAACTTTTTACATCGTGAAAAATTTTTAAATTCCGAAAAATTACAGAAGATGTGTAATATACTACATTTTAAAATATTAAAAAATTTTTCATCATATGGATACAGTCCAAAATTATTCAAATTTGAAAAATAATTTAGAACATAATATAACTTTGAGGAACGTTAGGTATTTGTTGAAAATTTTAATCATTTGGTTAAACTAGAATTAATTAATTGATTGATTTTTGCGAGGTATTTTTTTGTATTTCATTTTCATATCATAAGCAAGTTTTTTGATATTAAAAATTGATCGTCACACAAAGATGTTATACAATTGTAAAAATTCAATTAAAATTTCCACTAATTTCGTTAAATGTTAAAAATTACGACTATTTCCAAGAACGACAATATGTAAGTTTTCAAAAAATTTGCATTATATTGCAATAATTAATTTACTGTCCAAATTTTCTTGTTATTTCAGTCTAACTTCAATCTTTGTAGTGCTTATTATGTTTAAAATTTCAGAATTTTGAAAAAATTTTAAAAAATGAAAATTTTTTAAATAGTTGACAATTTTATATGTAGACAATTTAAATTTCCTACATTGTGATCATTATCATATTTTTTGAAAAGTGTATGTTTTTTTTAATTTTATGAAAAAATTCTAAAAGCATGAAAGTATTAAAAATTACGGAAAATTATCAAAAGTTACACAAATTTGTATTAATTTTTTCGATTATTATTGTTAAAATATAAAGAAAAAAAAGCTTTGGGATAATTTTCCAGATTGTTGTAAATTCTATAAAATTCGAATAATTTCTTGAATTTCAGATAATGTTGATAAACTTTGTACATCGTGAAAAATTTTTTAATTCCGAAAAATTACAGAAACTGTGTAATATACTACATTTTTCAATATTTCAAAATGTTTCATCATACGGATACAGTCCAAAATTTTTGAAATTTTAAAAATAATTTAGAGCATAATATAACTTTGAGAAATGTAAGGTATTTGTTCCAAATTTTTATCGTTCGGTTAAACTATAGAATTTAATAATTAATTGATTTTTTCGTGGTGTTTTTGGGTATTTCATTTTCATATCATTATCAAGTTTCTCAAAATCAAAAATTGATCCTTGCAGAAATTCAATTTGTAAATTCAAATTGTAGAAAGAAATTCAAATTGTAAAAATTCAACTAAAATTTGGAGTTTCCAGAAATTTCTACAAATTTCACTAATTGTTCAAAATTACGACAACTTCCAAGATCTACAATTCGTAAGTTTTTTTCCTTATTTCATTTTTTTTACATAAATTAAAAAAGTTTTTGTCTAATTTTGCATTTTACATGTTTTTTTTTAATTTCTTGCTTATACTATTGAAAATATGTTATTCACAAACATGTTATATGTAAACAATATTTCCCAAAATTGGTAGAATCTGGTTTAATAATACTTTTTGGACATGATACAATTTATTCGACATAACATACTATAGGGAACTTGAATCGAAAAAATTTGTTAATCCACTTTAGATGTAAACTAAAGAATTTAAAAAATATGAACAAGTATTTTTTCCTTTTTTGATAGACTGAAAATTGCCGAAGATTTAGAGGTTTTAAAAAAATGATGTGACGTCACCGTCCATATGAAGACAATACCAATTTATATGGATCTCGACGTCACACCCCCCACTCTAAATTTTTAAAACTTCTGTATCTCCTGCAGTTCTCAATTAATTAACAAATGAAAAAATATGTGTCAATTTTTTTTCAGTTATTTAATAGACGCATATAACAGAATATTTTCGTCAAGTTCCTCATTGCACATTACAACTTGGACATAATATTTTACACATTACGTTACCTAATCCAATAATTATAATAATCGTCGTTCTTTTCAGGAAACGCGCGGACTGATCGCGTTGGTTACGGCAAGCCCATCGGAAATTTTTCAAAATCAGCACATCAGGTACAAGGCGAGGTGTTTGCAGTTGATGACTCGACGATATTTATAAAAAACTTTTCCTACGATGGATTAGCCGCAACAGCTTATTTCTGGGTCGGCAATTCGACGCCGCCTTCTCCTTCAGGAATCCGCATTTCCTACCCAGACACGTATCGAAGGTAAACGAATAAAATAGATATTTATGCTACAAGGGAGAAAAAGGATGATTCCAACGAGTGCAAAGTTTGGGCACGAGCGAAGTGAGTGCGCAATTGCACGAGTTGAAATCATCTTTTTTGTCTCGTGTAGCATACAATATTTTTTGCCATGCATGTGTAAAAGTGGCCACTTCATTTTTACGGAACGCAGGAACGAAATCCTCTTTTTGGAGTACTTGGAAATCAGCGGGAGTTATCAATAAAACCTTAGGGAAATATTCATAAATCCCAGATCACAGGG
>JAPYZL010068135.1:0-11826 GCA_030522825.1 Platygaster orseoliae | reverse complement strand
AAAAGGTTTTTTTTTAAATAAATTTATTCATGACAAATATTTGTAATGAATTTTTTGTTGAATTTGTCCGGATTTTGGTGGCGCACCCTGTATAATGTAACATCAAACTAATGGAATTAGCTTGTTAAATGTCAAAAAATGAGTGGCTCACAACTCCCTGCCAAAAGTGGCTCACAATTCCCCGAAACCCTATTTTTACAAAATGGCCGGAAATAAATTACGCAATGCTAATTTCATGCAAAATTTCTTCTTTGTTTCAAAAGCTTGAAGTCACATGAATATTATAAACATAGTTACTTACATGGATTCACAGAGATTTGTCACAATAATAGACCTCACACGAAGTAAAAATGATACTTCGAGAGCAACAAATTTTAATTTATTGTCAGAGCAAAATAACTATGTGATTGCGCACGTTTACTGATCATTAAAATATAAGCTTGTCATGAGACAAGTCGTTTACAGTTGTTGGAAGCTGCCATGATTTACTAGGGAAAAAAATATGGCGCTGGCTCACGATTCCCCGTGGCTCATAATACCCCGGTCTCCCCTACAATTCCAATAAAATACCCCAAGTAGTGTTTTGAAAATCTGAAAGTGTCTCAATACTCTGAATGAGGTACATTGAAGTGTTTCAGAATTTTAAATAAGACACTTCCGCAAATGTCTTGGATATTAGAGAATGTCTAAGAATTCCGAATAAGACACTTGGAAGTGTCTTAAAATTTTAAATATGACATCTTGAGAAGTGTCTGAGACAATCTGAATATCTTGAAATTTGCAAAAAGCTGAAATTCATTGGGTTGGGGAGGGGGGAGGGAGAGCTATGAAGGTAGGAAGCCTATTTTCCGGAGTGGAACACATCCAAAGCAGGTGCAGTTACGCCATTGGTTATATTCGCAACAAGTTCAATGACAAATTGTAGCCCTTCCCGAAGTCAAATCCTAGAACTGTCACTGGACTTGACTGAATTCACGAATAGTTTCCGACATCATGGAGGCAGGGGCGGCGATAAGTTTTTTTTTTTAATAGAGAGATATACTTCTATATAAAAACTTGCTTGTATAGCAATAAATGCTTGTGAGTCGAAATTTGCCACTCTACTCCTCTCAAGACATGCGTTATTTCCATGAAATGATCATCCACAACATTTGCAAAATGGTAAGTCGGGAAGTCGTCCATTTTCATGATCACAGGATCGCCTTCTTGTTGGGTCATTGATATTTCCCCATAAACCAAATCCGTAAATGCTTCCGTGGCTTCAGTCAACTTGAATAAAACAAATTTAGGTATTCGAGATTTGCATTAAACGTACAAAACAAAAAAAATTTGGCAAACAAGGGCGTAGATAGAAAAACTTTTCAGAAGACGTTTATTGAAAAAATATTTTTCTTTTAGAATTCACGATTTTTAATCATTGATGATCTGAAGAATAAGAATAAAACTCGTATTGATCGCCGTATAGTTCAAGCATGCAATTTAACATGTTTGTGATTTTTCACGCAGTTAAAAAGATGCGGGTTTAATTAAAAGTATGTGACACTGGATTTAAAAAGAACAAAAAAACCTATATTTGAAAGTCTTACCTTGAATCTTACACATGGTTTCATGCCTTTACTCTTTTTCTTCTCCACTTGCTCTTCAGTTAGATTTCTGCACCTATTGTCGTATTTGGGGATTTGACCTGCAGCCAATGCTTCTTTTCTTAACAAATCCAATCTTCGCTCCGAGCAAAAGCAATGGTAAGCTGACCCATTTTTCAATAATGTTTCCACTTGCTCTCTATCCAAGACAAAAAAATGTAAAAATTACAAGTTCATTTGATGTTAACTAACAATAAGAGTTGGCATGCAGCACAATGTGGCATGGAACGAGAAAAGGAACCTAAGGATCAAACTCGTTTGGGCACATTATCGACTCAAGGGCATTAGAAAATAGGCCCAAACGATTTTGTTCCTTAGGTCTCTTTTCTCGTCCCACGCCACACATGAATATATAACAGATACATCTACAAAACATCCATATCTGCAAATTTCAACTTTCTTTCGATTAATTCAAAGGGATGCATATTGCATTATTTTGAAATTGAGTACTTCATAGGTATAGTATATGCGTAAACTTAGGAATTTAAAAATTCTATATGTAAAAATTTAAAGGAGGGAATATCCCCTGTGGTATATAAAAAGCGCCTACGAAAAAAACTGTTAACCTTTGATGGTTTTGCTATTTTTGTTTACTATTAATAACTGTCCAAATAAATGATTACACTAACAATTAAAGGTTGGACCTTATCAATAAATCATCATAAAAGTCAGTGCCTGTAAACTCCTATTCAATCCTATGAGCAGCAAGTTTCAACTATCTCTCTCGCGGCGAGAGACGCTCTCTCGTGCTCTTTGAACAGAGAGAGGGTAACGTGGGTGAGTTGGTAGGGTGAGAAAGCGCAATGGAAGGGGTACACGCACTCATAAATGTGATACTACATATATGCACACACTGCGGCAAAAAATTCCCCTCTATGCTTCCCCTTTCCCCCACTATGCTACGAACAGAGGTGAGGGGCTACGAAGGAGAATAGGGGAAATAAGCCCCGCGTCGAATTCTTGTGAACTAAGCCCCCCGGAGTTTACAGGCACTGATAAAAGTCAATAATAGAGCTGATGTTTAAAATGGGTTCTATTCTCTATTTACGATGACGAATTGTCTAGCCGTATGTGTAAAAATTAAACGATGACAATATTAACAATAAATTTTGACAGCTTACAGTGAAAAGTTGACTGTATGGTCAATACACGACCGTTCACTCCCTAGTGATTTCGATTTTCATAAAAAATGGCAAAATTGACCTTACAAAATTCTTTAAAAAAAAAAATATTCTTCTAGTGACTTTTTAAAAACTATATGAGAAAACTTTTTTTATAAAAACCGGTGACACTGTTATCAAACGTTTCAAATTTTTTATAAGAAAATATTTGATCCCCGTACATTTCTTGTGAACTGAGGAATTTTAAAAAAAATTTACCAATCTTACTGAAAACTATAAATTTTTAAAAGAAATGTAATTTTTATATAAAATTATTTTATATAAGAAATCGATTTTCATTCGAAATTTTCGTGCACCACGTTTAACGCGCACGCGAAGTCGGTTAGTACGCTCGTGCTCGGTAGGTGGTTACACCGAATTTTTCTCAAATGCAAATTATTGTTAAAATTTTTTAAATATGAGTGAAAAACATATTACAGTGATTGAGTGACGAGAGTGAGTTGACCAGAGTCAGTTGAGTGATCACAGAGTCGAGAAGTAAAGGCTTTCATTACAACACGATACGCAGTCAAGACAAAGGTTGCATTCTGAATCTTCAGAGGGCTCTCAGAGAGGTACCGGGATCGACCTCGAACCGATTCCCGGTGAGATATAATCACATCATGGAATCCGGGAAATTGGTTTATATTCACACTCCTAACTCCGGGGCAACCCTTAGGGTTGTTACACCGGCATCCACCGTCGCCGTGTAGCAGACACATCCTGACACAGCCAGACTTACCATGAACGGCAAGGATACACACAAGACTGGCTCAGGCCAGACGAAAGAGATGGACATAACTGATACGGAGATGATCTTTCTACGAAAAACGATTAAGAAAAGGAAACTGGAAGAGGAAAAACCCAAAGACATTTCCTTGAAGAACAAATATGGATTACTGGAGCACGCCAACACACCGGTAGAGAACGAAGAAATGGATGAAGGCCCTGAGACACCGGCACCTGCGACAACATACAAAAGAATTCCGCCACTGAAGGTTTTCGATATTGAACCGAATCCAACATTATTAAAAGAATGCACGGCAAAATTGTGCACAGATGAGGTCAAGTTCAAGATCACACGACAGGCGGTAATATTCTATCCGAAAACAAGAAGAGATTTCGAGGCGCTTGAAACACACCTCAGAAAAAAACCAGCACTACACTTGCATGCCAACATGGGAAAAACAGAAGAAATTTGTCGTAAAAGGCCTCCTTATATCTGACTTATATAGCGGTGTTCCCGATGGGTACCGGAATCCAGGATGCTTAAAGGATCAAAAGCATTTGCAGCTGCATCGTTCGGTGGGAGCTGTACATAAACAAAAAGGGCGTATCGCAATGCCACCGTTGCCAAAGGTTTGGACACAGCTCAAGGAATTGTAACATGAAACCGAGATGCGTCAAGTGCGCAGGCCACCACCTCATGTGGGAGTGCCAGAAAAAGGAGGACGAGAAACCGAGATGCATAAACTGTGAAGCGAACATCCGGTGAGTTACAGCCAGTGCCCCAAAATTCTCGAGCACAAGAGGAGATCAATCGTTGATAGAAAGACACCTACTAAAGCATCCGTACCTCCGAAGTCGGGGGAAGAATTCTCTTATCTCCCAGGGAACACAGACAAACCGCCATCGACACCGGCCTGGATGCCACAAAGAACCGAGAATGCGGAGGATTTCAATAAAATGATACGGATCTTCGACGGGATAGACAAACTGAAGACTCTCTGCAATCTGGACGCTATTCTAGCTAGACTGGACAGTCTGAACACAGAATTGGCAAACTGCAAAACAGAAGACCCACAACTGATCGCATTCATCCATGCAACAAAATAAGACATTGGAAAAATTCAAAATCGCCCAATGGAACGCGAACGGAATATTGGGTAAATGGGACGAGGTCACGGACTTTATAGCAACTCAAGGAATCGACGTGATGGCTTTAAGCGAAATGAAGATCTCTCCAAGAACACGACTGTTAATGCCAGAGTATGAAATTTACAGAAGAGACGGGAGCAGCCAATCAAGTGGCGGAGTGATCATCATCTGCCAAAAACAAATCAGCCACCATGAACTGAACACAAAAACCAAGTCCTTCGAGTCCATAGGCATACGACTGAAAAACGCGGGCAGCATTTTTAGCGTATACACCAGGCCGAAGGCAAAAATCGAGATCGACGATCTCAACGCGATTTTCAACATCGCACACACGGCAATAGCCCTAGGGGACTACAACGCCAAACACCAATCATGGGGCTACAAAAAAGGGGACAAGGCAGGCAGGATCCTATACATCTACGTGACCAAACGCTCAATGCAAATTCCTAACCCAGGTCAGCATACAACACGGCCATACAGTAAAAGGTATTGGAGGTCAAAGAAATAAAATCCTCAACTCCAAAAGCACCCAGGAAACCACCCCCACAACCCATCAGGTCCTCACTGAATCCAACACTGAACCACAGGGACTTCCCAGCCCTGTAAACAAGAAATCAATAAATTCCGAGCCAACAGCTGAACCCACCCCCATGGGATCCAAACTCATCGAGCAATGACTTCAAGAACATCTATGAATTTATACAACTCTTCAAAGAATTCAGACAATTATGTGCCAACATAGACATCAAAGAGACCCTGGCCTTCATAAGAGGGCTAAACGCAAGCCTGTCCAACTGTAAGTCGAACGAAAATAAACTTGCCACCATCTTTAATGCAGTCCAACACTTACCTTAACAACCTAAACATAGCCCACTGGAACGCCAACGGCATCAAAAGTAAAAGTATCAAACTCCGAATATTCCTTTAAAAACAAGATATCGACCTTATGGCTATTAATGAAACTAAACTCAGGCAGGACGACAAGCTGTATTTTCTAGATTACACTTTCATCCACAATCCAAGAGACTCACAACACGCAGGCAGCGTAATAGCTCTCGTTGTATAAAAAGACATCGTTTTCCGCCAGATCCCTACAGTCTCGGGGTCTCTTGAAACGATAGGAATAATCATGAACGGCACGGCCATCATCTCGGGCTATCTTAGACCGCAGGACTCACTTGAAACGGCTGAACTCACCTCACTCCTTAACACGGCCCCAAAGGCTATCATTCTGGGCGACGTCAATTCCAAACACACTAGCTGGGGCTGCAAAGGCTACATCAATGATAGCCAAATCCTATTCAAATTCCTACAGAACCGGCACTGCTCCATCGCCTACCCTGACTCACCAACCCGCTTCCCACACTCCTCCAGAGCCAACCCTAGTGTCATCGACTTCGCGATCTACAAGAACATCCCCCTGATATCACACGACGAGGCCATAACCGATATGAACTCGGATCATCTTCCTATCATCATTAACCTCCACTACATACAGGCAGACCTGAAACCACAACCAGGGACAAACTTCAGAAAACCGAACTGGGAGAGATTTTGGTCCTATCTGGACACACACCCATCGACAAAGACATCTGCACCACCGTGGACGTAGGCAGGAACATTAAGACTTTAACACAGACATTGACACAGGCCGTCATTGAGAGCTCCCCGACGAAGGCGAGCCTTAAGCCCGAGGATTTTCCCATACACATCGTCGAACTCATCAAATACAGAAACACCATCCGCAGACGATTTCAATACTCAAGACTTAGGCACACCCGTATGACTCAATGAACCAAATCATCAGACAAAAAGTGAGCACCTGGATAAATGATTGCTGGAATGCCAAAATCAAGAGCCTCTCAACCAAAGACAACTCTCTCTGGCGCATGACAAAGGCCCTCACCAGGGGCAAAAGCCACACCATACCCACCCTCAAAACAGCCGATACCACAGCAACATGTAACGCAGAGAAGGCCAACATTCTAACCAAAGGCTTCGCCAGAACACGCAGACTCACTCAAGACCTTGGTGATGTAAACTTCACTCAGGAAATCACTACCAAAACAACGAACATCCAGGCAGAGGACGATGTCGATGGTCATATCCGTCCCACCACTCCGGGAGAAATTTGAAATATCATAAGGAAGTTCAAGAAAAATAAATCGCCCGGAAAAGACCAAATCAGTAACTCGATCCTAAAGAACATAAACAAGAAAACGCTGATTAAACTCCAATACTTCCTCAACGCGTGCCTCGAACTTCATTACTTCCCAACATCGTGAAGAACAGCCACAATACCGCCTTTTCCAAAACGAAACAGGGATCTCAAAAACCCAACGAACTACCGCCCCATAAGACTGCTGTCCGACCTAAGCAAGATCCTTGAGAACATAGTACTGAACAGACTGAGAGGGGACTGTGACCTGGACTCAGGACTAAAGACACACCAATTTGGCTTCCAACGTAGACACTATATTATCAGACAACTTGCGCGAGTCACACACGACATTACCACGAAACAGAGACAAAGACTACATATTGCGGCACTGTTCTTTGAGATTGAAAACCTTCGCCACTATTTGGCACAGAGACTATCAAATAACCACCAAATGAATGCCTTCTCCGAGAAAGTCACACCCTCAAAGACCATTAAATACCTCGGTGTCACCCTGGATCGAAATCTGAACTTCAAGGCCCACATAGACGGAACAATATAGAAAGCAAACAAGGCACTTGTGGCACTGTATATACTCCTATGCCTAAGGAGAAAGATGGACACACCCAACAAACTACTGATTTACAAGACTATCCTGAAACCAGCACTCTTCTAGGCATGCCGAATCTTGGGAAAGCTGGACAGCAAATCAAATCTGAAGAAAATCCAGATTTTTCAGAGCAAATTTATCGAATTGTCCCTCAACCTTCCATGATTTACCAGAACGACCAAAACCCACCAACTATCAGGAATCGGATACGCCAAGGACCACATCCAAGACTTCACTAACAGGCTCTACACTACGCTACAACAAGATGACAACCTCAAACACATCTGCCACCCCGGGCTCGAAAGCACCATCAGAGATGCCAGGAACAGGCATTTCTTCAGTCGATGACCACAACGGGATTGTGCGCCCACATTTCTCGGAGTTAGTTTTAATTGATGTACATAGTTTGCCTCCTGTAAATACCCCCCATCCTCCCCTCCCTAGACGTAAGGCTCAAACATGTTACCGGTTTTTTAATGCAGATTTTTTTCTAGGAAATCTCTCACATTGTCCTCAAGATTGGACTGAATTGCGACTATGTGTCACAAAATGTAATTAATTTGGTTAAGGCAATGCGAGCCAGGTACAAATTAACAATATTTAGAACATATATTAGAGAAAACTCTGTACTTAAAATGACGAATAAACCATATTTTGAAATTGAAAAAAAAAAAAAAATCAAAGTGACAGTAACATTGAAAACGAAGAAAAAATTGTACTTTAAAAATATAGATCTCAAACGAAATTAAAAATACAAATATCTTGAATAATAGAATAATAAATTTTCATGAAAAAAAACGATCTTAAAAAAAATATTTTGTAAAACACATTTTTTTATAAGAATTTCTACAAAAAAATTTTCTATAACTATAAATTTTCTATAATATTTTCTATAAATTTTCTATAAAAAGTTTCCTATAACGTTTTTATGAGGTCAATTTATAAGAAAAGTTTTTCTTATAAGAATTTGATAAGAATCAAAATCACTAGGGCTGTCAACTGCTGACCGTCAAAGGTTAACGCTCACTGTTTGTTTACTGTCAATTTTTGACTGTTAACCATTGAAGTTGACCGTTATTGGTCAACATTAAGTATAGACAGTTACTTATGATTGTGATTAGTCTACAGTGAACTGTGAACTGTTAAAGTTATTCGTTGACTGTCAAAAGTTGACTTTTTTTCGTAAGCGAGGTTTATGAAAACCCCGCAGTTGACAAAAAATGTTTGAAAGGGAAATAGTATATTTTGCACCTAGGGAAAAAATATTTTTTATCATAGCGGGAGAAAAAGCCAACTTTTGCCCACGAAACGGGCAAAAAAGTAGGCTTTTTTGACCGCAGCGATAAAAAATAGTATGTTAATGATGCACATTTAGAATCATGAAACCCTATAATATAAGAATCCCAAATGTTCTACGATTGTTTTACTAGTTGAATTTTTGAAAACCCTTTTGCATAGCAGCATTTGTTATAACAAAAAAGCAAACAGTACTCAACCTGTATAAATCTAATCTCTGGGACTGCAAATAAGGTCCTTTGGGACCTCCACGAATTGGATCCTCATCAGGGATTATTCCAGTCCACATCAAATCATCTCGCAATTTTTCCATCGCCCCTGGAACGATTCTCGTCTGATCCGTATCCTCGATTCGTAAAATAAAAACGCCATTGTTAGCTTTTGCAAAAAGGTAATTGTAAAGTGCCGTTCTCAAACCACCAAGATGCATGAAACCTGTATAAACATTATTTTCATCAACAACAGCAATCACAAAATACGCACTACTATTTTATAAATAATTTTTTTTTGGAACAAGTAATAACAATAGTAACTATTTTCTACTATATGACATATAATTCCTGATTTAATTTTCTTGTGCAATTTAAATTACCATTCATTGAAACAGATTTTTTACATCAATCCCGGCGTTGTTCAAAATCCGTAAGTGAGCCTGTAAC
The DNA here is from genome assembly GCA_030522825.1 of Platygaster orseoliae. Taxonomy (NCBI): domain Eukaryota; kingdom Metazoa; phylum Arthropoda; class Insecta; order Hymenoptera; family Platygastridae; genus Platygaster; species Platygaster orseoliae. The sequence continues at coordinate 2,422 of JAPYZL010068135.1, read as the reverse complement.
TTACAGTACTTCTTATAGGTGTTTTGTGCAAAAAAAAAACAACCGTAGAAGAATTCCCTTCGAATGAGATATAATAATGTAAGAATTTCACAAATTACGCATTTTTAAATTACTCTTTGCCGCATTATTCATGAATCCCATTTGTAATCTTCATTGATTACTAAGATTTTACAAAATTCGAGAATGTAAAAAAATGTGATTAATTTTGGAATTTTGAGAACATCAAAAATATTAGACGTTTTTGACAGCTTGAAAACTTTAAGAAATGTTGAAGATAATAAAATTTTAAAAAAATTGAAAACTTATAGTTTTTGCATTTCTAAAATTTTTAAATTTCATACATGAAAATGTTAAGAAATTTGGATAACTTAGAGGATTTTGAAAAAATTGGAAATTATAAAACTTTTCTAAAATACTTGTGAAAATTTCAACTTTTTTAAACTTGAATTACGAAAAAGTAGAAAATTTTGGAAAATATAACATTCCCAAAAAGTTAAAAAATTTTTGCAAATTCAAAAATTCATAGTTTTCAGATATTTTTAATTTTAAATCTGAAGTACATTGAACATGTAAATAATTTTCAAAGATTTTGAAATTTCGAAAGATTTCTGAAATAATAAAATTTATGAAAATCTAAAAACTTGAAAATTTTTTAGATTTCTCGAACTTTCAAATCTGATTTTTTTTTAATTAAAAAAATTTGATACGTTTATAATTTGCTCCAATATTTAATCATTGGTTCATTTAAAATTTCAATTTTTTAAATTTTGAATTGCGATGTAAATTTTAAATTAAGAATAAAAACTTGGAAAATTATTGAAACGATGAAATTTTCGAAAAAGAAAACTATTGAATTTTTAGGATTTTGAAACTGTGAAATTCGATTGTACGAATTTTTGATAAAGTTTCAATTTTTTTTTAAATTGACAATCGATAATTAACTGTGAATTTCGATTTTTAAAATTTTTTATTTACGTTTCAATTTAAATTATCAAAATACAAACTTGAAAATTTTAGAAATAATGGAATTCTAAGAAATGTTTAAAATTCGATAAACGAAAATGTTAAGAATTTTGGACATCTTACAGAATTTTCAAAACATAATATTTCGAAAACCCTTAGGGGTCGTGCACATAATACGTCACACATTTTTAGGGACGGGGGGGGGATCAGCAAATTGTGACATTCTGTGACATGGGGGGAGGGGGGGGTCTATCCTCACTGTGACGTCACACATTTTTCTGTCAAAAGTAGTTTTCTCATACCTAATCAATATTTTTTCGAATTTTACCGTACCACAATAACTTTTTTTGTTACATGCAAAATGTTCCTGCATTTGCAGAGAATAAGAGTGTGCAGAGAATGCATGTTATTGAAAACATTAAAACTTTGTACTCTTCTCAATGGAATACTCACATAGCACAGTAAGCTTGAACAAATTTTCATGTGAAAAGTTTCAAACTTTCACATGAAAGTTTGTTGAAAGCTTACTGAAGCTTACTGTGTCATGTGGCCAGTCATAACTAAGAAAGTAAAAAAAATTTTTCATTTAATTTACAAGAATTTCACTTCTCACTCTTATAATTTGAAAGGTATTGTCGACATTCCAAATAATGTTACTTAAGGGGTTGTATACCTTTTTCTCCAGAGAAATACAGGGTTTTTATTTACTCTTCTTCAAGCACGTGACCTTAGTTTTATTGAAACGCGATATCAAATTGCATAAAGTATGTCTCTCATTGTGTTTTTGTGTAAAAATTCGAGTGATAGTTTGAAAAATTCGGGAAAGTACACTCCTTGCCGCAGAATTCCTTAAAAAAAAATACTTTCGCGTTAAGCACGATATCTCGCTAACTACTACATCGATGAATTTGAAATTTGGAGGAGTTGTTCGTACTTATAATAGCTAGTTCGTGAACGAAGAAATTTTTTGTTAGACACATCCATCTAGTTTTTTCAAGCGGAAAACTCAATTTCTCGACTTTAAAAAATCTAGTTTTTTGGAAAAAATATCACCGAGCTGTAAAAAATTTTTTTTATACAATTCTTCGTTCACAAACTAGCTATTGTAAGTACAAACCTCTCTAAATTTCAAATTAATCGATGTAGTAGTTAGAGAGATATCGTGCCCACCGCAATGGAATTTTTCAAAAGAAGTTCTGCGGCAAGAAATATACCTTCTCAATTTTCCGAATTTTCACTTGAAACTTTATACAAAAACTCAATAAAAGATGTACTTTATGAAACTTTTTATTGTATTCAAATAGAACTATGGAAACATGTTTAAAAAAAATAAATAAAAACCCTATGTTTTCCTAGAGAAGAAGGTATCAGGTTGTCGGAAAAGTTCGTAGAGAAATCGATAGACATTTTATTGTTTTTATTTTCTTTATTAAAGTTTATTTTCAATTTACAATATAAT
>JAPYZL010068071.1:26912-42845 GCA_030522825.1 Platygaster orseoliae | reverse complement strand
CGGTAGTACTAAACAAGGACAGACTTATGTTTGATTGAGCGCTAGAAAAGGAACGAAGATTGAAAGTTACGAACACGGGTTGTGTGAAGTTGGCTGCGTGCATGTTTCTAAGAACACATTAAGTTTGCGGTGGTAAATACATCAAAATCCTCCGTGACGATTATTCTTCCTTCATGTCTGTGTTTTTTTTTCTTTTCTTACCTCGTATCAGTGATTTATTAATATTTCCCTAGGGAAGAATGATTTCTCCCGTTCATTCGTGAGTACCCTAAAAAGTGGATTTCGTTCCCACATTCCATGTAAAAAAGTGGCCTTTTTTGTGGATGCATAGGAAAAAAATTTTTCTTTAATAATGATTCGAATAAAAAAAGAATCAAGCTGAATATCAACGATTAATAATGTTAAAGTTTTTATTGATCTGAACTTTTGAAATGTCTGATGGAAAAATTTTGTTGGTGTTTGAATATTTGTCGATTCATCCGTGAATCTAGATTTAATTACATTTTAAAAGTCAAATTGTTATTACAACAATGATTCCTAGAAAATTTGTCAGATAATGATAGAACAGCTTTTATCAAGAATCCAAAAATTCGACGATGTTAAAAAAACAACTCTATAATCGAAAACATTTCCCGTTTAATGTATTTGTTTCAACAAGTGTTTTTTTTCCTAATTCTGTAATTTAAACTGAGATAATTGTGAAGACATTTTCGTAAAATTCCAAGATTCAGAATAGCAAACATTTCGTACATATCTCGTAAACATCAATAATTCATTTGATTTTTCCTCAATTTTTCGGCAAATTTCGTTTCAAACATATTTGTTCGAAAAGAAGGTTTCAAAGTAAACAACGGGTGTTCTTAAAAAAAAGTTGTATTTTGATTGTTTAGATTTGAAACTACTAATAATGAACTGAATCAGTAAATTTGGTATTTTTAAAAAAATTCTTAAGGCAGCTTCCGTATGGATTTCCATGAAAAATTTCACTGTTCTTGTCTAAAATAAATTTTTATAAACATTTGGTACATAACATAGAGTTTCGAACATATTAGTTTCAACTTAAACAGTTTTATACAGAAAATTGAAGTTTTCTATTGTTCTTCATTTTTTGAGTATCTGAATGGAAAAATTCGTTGTATTTTTGTGATATATTGAATCTCGAAACTCCAATTTAGTTCTCAAAATTGGAATACCAATCAATTATATCATATAAAACAACACAATTTCGAAAAAAAAAAATTCCAAAAAGGCATGGAAAACCTAATATTGCGAAATTCAGATTTCCGCGTTAATATAACCTATAATTTCAAGGTAAAACAAAAGTGCTGAAAACAAAACTCACCAATAAAGTCTGTTTTTGGAGAAGTCGATAGCTAGACCATTCGGCCATCCCAAAGTCAGATTCCGAAACACGGTGAGTTCCGTACCATCAGCTCGGGCTCTGCTGATGTTGGCTGGTCGATCCCATTCAGAGAAAAATATGTAACCTTGATTGGGATGAATCACTATTGCTCTGGGACGTTTCAAGTTGGTTAAAAGTGTTCTACGATAGGTGACGTTCCTCGTGCTCAAGACGTTCAAAGTGCCTTTCCTGGAGTCGATGTAGTAAAGATTCTTGGCTGCCCAGTCAACTGCGAGGCCTTCTACGCCTTCATTCTGACTCGCTAGAACTATTTCTCTTCCGGTTCCGTTTTGATATACTCTAGAAATCACACATAGATATACAAAATAACCATCGCAAGTAAAACTACTATTGAATCATACCTGTAAATCACGTCCTGCAACACATCACTGTAGTAAATATACTGATCGTGTGCATCGTAATCCAGTCCAACGAACCTCGCCCTCCTCGAAACCACAGGCAAAATGGCATCACTGAACCCTTCTACCACAGGATCCAGAACTCTTCCTTTGATGAACCTTTGCTGCGAGTACATCAAGAACTCCTGCACGAGGTTACAGTTCTTCAAATCGTTCGACAGCATCCAGCCGATGTTGCAAGCGCATCTGTAACCCAGTTCCTTATCCATCCGAAGACTCGTGATGACGCACATGTGCTGACAGCCGCCGTTGTTGTTACCGCAAGGATTCGACACGGTTGGCTGAGTCAAAGGATGAAGAGCCTTGATGCCCTTCGCGTCCCTGATCTTCAAGATACTTTGTATAGAATAGTCGCCTTGATTCTTGTCGACGCTCATGACCGACTGTTTTGTGCTGTCGGTCCAGTAAATCCTGTTCTCGAAGAGCGCCAGTCGCGACGGCGATGGTACTTGTGGACCTCGCAGAATCATGACCCTGTTATGGCCCATGTAATTCGCAGTTTCGATGTAGTCCAGCAGAGAATCGCACCAGTAAATTCTCTTGGCTATGATGTCTGTGGCTATACCGGAAATTTTGTAAGCGGCTTCGGATATGACAGGGAAGGAAACAGTTCCGTCCATGTTGGCCCGGAGTATTTGCTTGCTGTCTGCTATGAACATCAGGCCCATGGTTGGATCCAACGCGATGTCTACCGGACTTGTCAAATTGGAACCTGAGAAAGTGGACATATACGGTTATTACCAAATCTCATTAAGGAAAAAAGTCTTATTAGTACTTGTCGTTGCTAACCTAAAGCGATGCCGTGGTATCTTCCGTCGAGTTCAAACACGTCAATTTTCTGAACAATCGAATCCACGACGTACAGTTTTTCTCCGATCCAGTCGACGGCGATTGAAACCGGGCCCCAGGATCCTGGCATAGAAATGTCTATGGAAGAGAAGGTCGTGTTGCCGTTTAGGGCTTGGGAGTTGATTTTGCGAGTCTTGGTGTCGCTCCAGTATACGCGGTTACGGGCGTAGTAAAAGTCGACGCCGCTAGCGCCAGTGGTGTTAGCTACCAGTCTTTTGTCCTCGCCCGTAGCGCCCATTCGCCAGATAGCGCGCTCTTGAGCGAGTAGCAGTTCCAGGCTGGAAATGTTTTCGACGCGACATTTGTTCTTCCCATGCAGGATGTAGCCTGGAGCGCAGCTGCAGGTGTAAGAGTCTTGGGAATTTTCGCAGTACTGCTCGCAGTATCCCCATTCTTCGCATTCGTTTCTATCTGAAATCAACCGTTGTTGCAAGTTTTGTTTTTTGCGAAAACTTTATTTCTTGTTACCTATGCATGTTCTTGAATCGTTCGCAAGTACTCTGCCTGTAGGACATGAGCAAACGCCGCCTGTTGGAGATCGCTTGCAATCGAATTGGCACACCAGCTCGCTGCATTTGTCCATTGCTGAAAAAGTGATTGAATCCGTAGATATAGAGAGCGTTTTGAAATTAAATTAAAATTAAATAGAGATTAAAATTCTCACAGCATTCCTCGTCTTTCCCGTCGGCGCAGTCTTTTTTGTCGTCACAAAGTTGTGATTTGTTGATGCAGAGTGGTTTACCATCAGGTGAGCCTTTAGGGCACAGAAATTTATTGCTTGGACAAATAGTTGATGTGCAGCCTTTTTCATCTGAGCCATCGTCGCAGTCCTGAAGAAAACGTTAATAGATCAGAGATTTTTGTAATTAGTAAAAATGAAGGTTCCACTGTGGACTTACTTTATATCCATCGCATTGGTAAGTGACTGGTATGCAAAGTGCGTTTGAACATCTGAATTGGTCGGGCATACAAGCCGGAAAACCTGAAATAATTTTTTAGTTATGAAAATATTATGTTAGGAAGTTGAAAGTATTTAAGTTACGCTCAGAGAAAATTGCTTCATATAAATATTTTTTTATATCTTTTTACGTCATTTATGTGACGTGAAAAAATGACATTCAAATCTACTGATCATGACTTGAAAACGTCATAAAAATAATCTCCCTCGTAAAAAAAAATGCAGAAAATTTTTCAAGAACACATCTTTTGTAAATAAAACAAAGTTTTCTTCAAAGCATTCAGATTTCTTGTGAAAAAAAAACCTTCATTCCAAGTATACACTAAGCAATAAAATATCAAAAGGAACAAAACGACATTTGAGATAAATATTCCTTAACACAATCTTCTACAAACTCGTAAAAAAAATTCCAAAAGCTTGTTTCATTTCATTTTAAATAACAATCATCCTAATGGAGTTAAACTTTTCTCTGAGCGTAATGCAAACATGTTTTGTAAAAAAGCAACCATCCTCGAGAACAAATACTTTCTTGTTGATTCCAGGAATGGGCGCCATAAATTTTTTCGAAAACATGTTTGCTTTGCACCCGGCAAATAATTACCTTTCCTATTCCAGCGCGCAGCGATAAATTAATTAGTTTATATAATTATCTGCGAGCTGTAAGGACCATCGAATGATTGTGATCGCGCGAGAGAAGAGAAATAATAAATTACGTGAGCCTTGATTATTTTATTCAGCCATCACGACTTGTACGATCTAATATGGCCTTGGGCGAATGACGGTAGTTTTTGCAGTTAAAAAATTTGAAAAAAAAAAAAGAAAAACAACTTACTGCAATGTTCCTCATCGCTGTTGTCGCCACAGTCGTCTTTGTGGTTGCATCGGGCACTTTGCTCAATGCAGCGTTGTGTTCTGTTGCATCTGAACTGGTCCAGCCTGCAAGGCTTCGAATTCGTGCAGCCAGCCTCGTCTCTGCCATTGCGACAGTCCAAATATCCATCGCATTTTTTTTCTTTTGGCAAGCAAAGTTCAGGGGTAGTTCCCCCACACCTGAAATCGTCTGGCTGGCATTTCCTGTAATCTGAAAATGTTCCGAAATTGACGTATTACACTGACAATGAAAAAAAAAATAGCAGTTATTACAATACTGTATTAAACTGTATAATCAGCCTGAAATATTGTGCATTTTACTAATAATTTATTGAAGTTTTTTTAATATTATATATTTTGTTGAAAAACCTATGTGCATATTGTGTTTTTAACTTTTTTTTTGTATTTCTTGCAGTATCATACTATAATTACTAATATACTATTTTGTAAATTGATACAATATTGTTAAAAGTCGAAAATATATTGGAAATTTTACGATATGATATGAACTTTTGCAATGTATATATGTACAATACTTTCTTTAACAATACACGATTTGAAAAACATTAATTTTAGAAGGTAAAATATTTTCATTGATGTTTCACTATACATGGACATTAAATTCTGTTTACTGGTATAGTAAAACTTACAATTTGAATTCAGTAAATCTTACACTTTCCGAAATCATCTAGTGTAGTAAAAACTGGTATGCATTTTGTAATTTGTACAATATAATATTTTTACTACACAATATTGTAATAGGTAAAATAAAAATGACAAAATTTGGAATAATATCGTAAAACCTGCAATATTAATATAAAAATTACAACACTTTAGTACTTTTTACTATATATATGTCAAAAAATACTAAATTTTTTTCTTAGCTTGTAAAAATGAGTTTTGTTGAACTTAGACAAATAACTTCAAAATTTTACCGAAATTCTATTCAATTTTGGCTTTTTTTATTGGTTCCAAATAATTCTGAAAAATCCATTCATTTGAAAAATTTTTTTCGTACATTTGCTCGTGCATAATCCTACTGTTTTCATTTAAAAACATCTTCATTTCAATTTATAATAATTTTTGGCGTATAAAATAGCTTGAAAATATGGTTTACATATTTTCATCAATGTTATAGCAGATTATTTAAAAATTATAAAGGTACAGTACAGATATTTAGCTTGCGAGTCAAGGCAAACAAATATAAATAATAAATAATTTAATTAACGATTTCTTAAAACCGTTACTAGTTAAGTCCTGCAGGTTCGACAAACATTCAATTTTTTTCTCAAACTTTTCAATAATTTCAATTATAATTAGTTACATTTTAATTATTTACTAATTCAAAAACTGTACAATATCATGGTAAAATAGGTATGGTTTTAACATTAAATGTAACATCGTAATTTTAAACTGCCCCAATTTAAAAGAATTGCTTATTAACTTTTAAAATCTCAATTTTATCAGAATTTCAAAAAATACAGATAAATTCAAACTTTTTCCAAGTTTAGTTTTGGAAACTAAAGGACAAATTAAAATCGAATCACCTCATCTAAATAAAAAATAACGTAAAATTGGTCTCTCGATAATATATCTGATTCCAGAAGAAAATTCTTATATCTTTATTGTTACTGCTGTGATTTACATTAAAAAAAACGTGGTTTTTCAATAAATTCTGTATAATTGAGGTATTAAATTAATTGTGTGAATAGCTAGGAAAAATTTCTGAAATAAAACTTACTACAACCAGCTTCGTCCGTGCCATCAACACAATCCACTGTCATGTCACATCTTTGGTGTGGTGGTATACAATAAGTTTTGTTGAAAACGTACTGGCCACATGTGATCTGACCAGGATCGCACTCGGGTGGTGCTGAAATTTTCAAAAATAGTAGTATATTTATGATGTAGACAATATAAATTTAGATAAAACAACGAGTTACTGTCCTAAATAGGCAATATGTTTCCGGAGAAATGGATTTTGTTTCAGTTATGTAAGATTCAGTAAAATATTAACTAATCAAATTTGTGAATATGACATCATTTTCGCGTTTGACTGCCAGAGCCCAAGTTTTGGTAAGTTTGTTTTTTAAGAAATATGTTTTTTTATTTAAATGATAATAAAAATAATAATAATCATAATAATAATAATAATAATAAAATTGTATTTCAATAAATATATTAAGAGAATTTCACGTAATTTCCGTACTTGTACCTTAATTTTCATCTTTTTCATTAACATCCCACAATCTAAAAAGTCAATCTTGTTTGAAGATGCAACAAAATGAAGGGACGACTTGGAATTCAAAAAGCATCTTGAATTCAGTCCATTTTCAAATTCACTTTCAAGCAAGCAAGTCTTCAATCAAGAGGATATGTCTTGAATCAAGAATGTTTTGCTCAAATTATGTTTATCTTTTTAATTCAAGACTTGCCTGTTTGAAATCAATTGTAAACATGGACTAAATTTAAAATAATGTTCGAATTTCAAAACATGCCTTGATTTTGTTGCATCTTAAAATAAGATTAAATTTTTACAGTGCATTATGAAAAAAAAAACCTCGTTTATATACTTCTGTGCAAAAGTCTTTGAACCTCAATATGTATTAGGGTTAGGTACCCTATTTCAGTTACAACAATCGAATACATTTCAAAAGAAACATTTACATTTCCTTAAAAAAAATTTTGCCTCTACATCGAGTCGAAATTCTGCCGATCAAACAGGCATTATAATTCACTTTCAAATAAAGAAAATTTTCTCTAAAAGAATTATTATTTCAAATACAATACTACTATACTATACAGAGTGTTTCTCTTGAAACTGGTCACTAGATATGGGTTGGTATACCTGAGTCTATTGTGTGAAAATTGTCTCAGGTATACCAACCCATATTTAGTGACCACTTTCAAGAGAAACACTCTGTATATTATTATATTATATATTATATACTATATATTATATACCAATATATTATTTTATTTGTTATTATATTATTATAATAAATGACTAGTAACAAAATTTTCAACTAAAAGTGGAATTTAAAAAAAAAGCTTTCTACCGACCTCGAAGTTGGTTCGAAATTATGATATTAAGAATCTATAACAATGTATATTGAAATAATTTTTTAACTCAAACTGAATGTTTTTTCATGTGTTGACTGGAATTTGAAAAAAAGAAATAATAATATTTAATTCAACTAAATGCATCAATTTAAATTCGGAGAAACGGTCATTTGACTGCCGAATTTCTTTTTGAATTTTATATAAACTGTAGGAAAATGTAAATTACATATATGTTTTTATTTTATTTTATTAAAATAAAAAAATAAAATAAATTTCAAGTATGAATATTTTAACAATTACCTTCAATCATTAATATTTGCGTTTGTATTTAAATACGAAAATCACAAAATTACAAAAAAATACGAAATTTACTAAATTTATTCAATTATGAATGGAAATTAGGAGAAAGGCGATCGTTTGGCTGACAAATTTCTTTTTTAATTTTATAAAAACTGTAGGAAAATGTAAATTACATACGTGTTTTCAGTTCATTTTATTTAATTTCAATAAAATAAGTAGGTAATACATTTTGGGTATTAACATACCACCGATAACGTCCAATTATAAATATTTTAAATTTTATTTAAATACAAAATCCACAAAATTATAAAAAAAATTTTTTTTAAATATAAAATCTACTAAATTCATTCAATTATTATAAATGGAAATGAGGAGAAATGCAGTCGTATTTAACTGCTAAAAAACTTAAATTACATACATGTTTTTCTTTGATTTTACATCAATTAAATAAAATAAAAAAATATGTTTTAGGTTTTAGGTACTGGTATATCACTAATATTAAAAATTATGTTCCGATAATTTCCACAGCTATTTTTTTACATAACACTGTGCAACCAAATTTAAGTTTGAAAAAGTTGATGAGCTCTCATTAGCAAAAATCGATAGTACATGGCCCCAAACGCGTATATGTTGGAGCATTTTCAAAAGTTAGCTCTTGTCTATGAGTAATTAATTATGAAAAATTATAAATTAAAAATCGTATAACTACCTCAATTTTCATTCAATTTTGAAAACGAAAAAAGGAAAATCACTCTTTTAAATAAATTGGGAAACCTATTTCTGCTGAAAAATTTGCAGAAAGTTGCATTTTTTTGCAATTTTTTGCAAAAATTTTTGCATTTTTTTAAAAGTTTGCAAAAAATTTTCGTAAAGTTGCATTTTCGGGAATAATAGTAATTAATGACTTTAATAAACATTTTATAAACTTGAGTATTTTATAAACTTTAATATTTTGAATGAACTTTAGTAAAAATTTTAAGGGGTTATATACCTTTTCATCTAGGAAAATACAGGGTTTTTATTAATTTTTTTTCATCATGTTACCATAGTTTTATTCAAATGTGATGGAAAGTTTCATAAAGTACATATTTCAGAAAATTTTTGTATAAAATTTCGAGTGAAAATTCGGAGAATTGGAGAAGGTACACTCCTTGTCGCAGAACTTGTTTTAAAAAAATGCCATCGCGGTGATATCTCGCTAACCACTACATCGATCAATTTGAAATTTTGAGGGATTGTTTATATTAATAATAGCTCCGGCTTGAACGAAGAATTTTACAAAAAAAAATTTTTTACAGTTACAGTGATATTTTTTCCAAAAAAGTCGATTTTTTCAAGTTGAAAAATTGAGTTTTCCGTCTGAAAAAAATAGAAGGATGTGTTTGAAAAAAAATTTCTTCGTCCAAGATCGAGCTATTATTAATATAAACAACCCCTCAAAATTTCAAATTGATCGATGTAGTGGTTAGCAAGATATCGTGCTCACTGCGAAAGCATTTTTTTTAAAGGAGTTCTGCGGAAAGCAGTGTACCTCTCCCAATTTTCCGAATTTTCACTCGAAATTTCATTCAAAAACTTTATGAAAGATGTACTTTATGAAACTTTTTATCCTATTTGAATGAAACTATGGTAACATGATTAAAAAAAAAATAAACACCCTGTATGTCTCTCCAGAAAAAGGTTAACCCCTTAATGAAAATGAATAATGAATGACTTTTTCTCGAAAATGCAACTTTGCAAAAATTTTTGCAAACTTTCAAAAAATGCGAAAAATTGCAAAAAATTCAATTTCCGCAAATTTTTTAGCAGAAATAGGTTCCTTAATTCAAAAGAGTGATTTTCCTTTTTCCGTTTTCAAAATCGGATGAAAATTGAGGGAGTTCTACGATTTTCAATTTAGAATTTTTAATAACTAACTACTCGTAAACAAGAGCTAACTTTTGAAAATGCTTCGACATATATGCGTTTGGGGCCATGTCCTATCGATTTTTGCTAATGAGAGCTCATCAACTTTTTCAAACTTAAATTTTGTTGCACAGTGTAATATACGATAAATTGTCGGTCGGAAGATGTTCGCATAAAAATAAAAAACACCGATTTCAAGAACATTATTCAAATACATTACAACTGTCATCTTTGCAACGTTTTCACTAAAAAAACCACTGCAATTTCTACACTAACTTCCCTACAAACAAAATCAATAAACCTCCTCCTCAATCCTACTCCAATTCTCATGCCAATTACTACCACTCCAGTAAAAAAATCCAATAGCACTAAAAAATACGATCCCAACCTACAATATCTAATAAACTAACCCTATCTTCATTTCAAAAAAGTGCGCAATTACGAAAAGTTATTCCTACTGCAGAAGTTCATAAAACTCGACTGAAAAACGGTAAAATCCTTCAGCCTCCATCCAATCTCGAGAACTCGCGAGAGGGGACTCTGAAAATCACCAGAAACAAAACAACTATTTTTGCAGCGATACGCACGTTTGTCGCTCGAGATAAGCCAACGCCGTCAAGTAATTTTCCAATTCTTTTTCTTTTTTCTTTCTATCTATCGCTCTTTCGCTCGATCCACGCGTAAAAATATATGCCCGAGTGATTTACCGGCGTGCCTGAGATTCTATTTGCATTCCGCGATAAAAGGCCAGACTGGCATTTAATATTATACGAAAGAGATTGGGAATCAGTCGAATAGTACTCACGACAAGACTGGAACTCATCCTCGCCGTTGTCGCAGTCGGAAATGTAATTGCAGACGAGTAGGCTGGGGATGCATTTTCCTTCGGGACATTTGAACGTGCCCGCGGGACACGGTGTATCACCTGAAATAATCGTTTTATGTATTGTGGTGCATGTGATTTAAAAGAGGGGGGAGGAGGTAAATGAGGGAATGGGGCAATATTCATGGCATAATAGGTGAAAGGTTCAATGCCTTTCCGCTCGGAATATCCTTCATTGTGTTCTCCAGCGCGACGCACACAGGTGCGCGTTACATCGTCCTTTTACAAATTCCCATCTCGTTTCATTGAGTTTAATATTGAACAAGCACCCTGGGACGATATTTTCGCACCTCGTGAAAACGTCTTCATTAATCGCGGGAGAGAGATGAGGAGTAAAGGGGATTTTGGGGGCTTGGTGTTAATTGTGCACGAGTTTATTATGCACTGGACGATTGTGCATATTTTCCAGAAATTCATTACTGTAATTATGAAATTTGAAATTATATACAATGTTGTTAATTTTCAAATTTATGTCATGGAATCATTTTCATATCGTTTTGTGAACGAATTCATGAACATGTGCACAATAAATACGGTGTACAATTGACACCATGTCGAAATTTTTATCCCTTAATTTTTTTAATTGGTACATCGTTGGGAATTCAATAGAATTTGGTAATGACTCAGGAACTTTTGAATTGATTTATCTAGTTTGTGAGTGTATTCTTAGAGGGGAAACAGGATGAGTTTAGATTAGACTTGTAAAGATTTTAGTCTGTTTATGAGTTTTAGAATACTCAAAATTTTTGTATGATTTTATATGCCTGAAATTCAAAACATTTCAGAAATATATGAAAACGATAAAAAATTATTTCTATAACTCCAACAATGAAAAAATTATAAAATACTTATTAACGTTGGATTGTATTCACTAAATTTCAATAAATGCTTATGGCCCTATTTGATAAAGTTAATTAGAATTATTATATATTTCATTTCATTTATTTTCCAACATTTCGAACGTCAGGGACGTAAGATTTTGTATTACTTCATATGGTTTATATTTAAATAAATCATTTTTCATTTTTACAATTAAGATTTTTAAGGTAGACAGTAAATATTAGGTATTTAGTAAAATTTGTACTGATTTTACAGCCTCATGACTTAACTCTTAGAAAAGGAATTAACTTGAAGAGATACTCAATCATTCTTTTTACGACTCACTAGAATCTTACACTTCCTTAGAGTTTTCAAACGCTTCCTTGATTAATATTGTTTTAAAAGACTCTCGTTTTCAAGCAGGACTGAATATTCAATAAAATCAACAGAATATTCAAATAATTGTTCTAAAATTTCAGTAATTTACTACTGAATAATAACACTGTGCAACAAAATTTAAGTTTGAAAAAAAAGATGAGCTCTCATTAACAAAAATCGACAGTACATGGCCCCAAACGCATATCTGTCGAAGCATTTTTAAAAGTTAGCTCTTGTTTACGAGTAATTAATTATTAAAAATTCTAAATTGAAAATCGTAGAACTGCCTCAATTTTCATCCGGTTTTGAAAACGGAAAAAGGAAAACCACTCTTTTGAATTCGGGAACCTATTTCTGCTAAAAAATTTGCGGAAAATTGCATTTTTTGCAATTTTTCGCATTTTTTGAAAGTTTGCAAAAATTTTCGCAAAGTTGCATTTTCGGGAAAAAGTCATTAATTATTCATTTTTATTAGAATTTTAATGAGAGTTTACTCAAAATATTTAAGTTTATAAGATACTCAAGATTATAACATTTTTATTGAAGTCATTAATTATTATTATTCCCGAAAATGCAACTTTACGAAAATTTTTGCAAACTTTTAAAAAAATGCAAAAATTTTTTCAAAAAATGCAACTTTCCGCAAATTTTTCAGCAGAAACAGGTTTCCCAATTTAAAAGAGCGATTTTCCTTTTTTCGTTTTTAAAATCTAATGAAAATTGAGGGAGTTATACGATTTTTAATTTAGAATTTTTCATAATTAATTACTCGTAAACAAGAGCTAACTTTTGAAATTTGTTGCACAGTGTAATCAATAAGAAGAATTTAAAAATATTCATTATTATTGAGGCTGTCAAAAGTTTATAAAATATTTAGTTAATTTTCCTACTGATTTTCATGCTCGTTGCTACAAAAGTGGATTTCTTAATGATCTCAACAATTTTCGCAACATTTTCCATACTTTTTGCATCAATATTATTAATTTTTAAAAACTTTTAAAAGCCAGTATATTCTCGAGAAATCCATCGACAGATTTTTTATAATTTACATCCAATTTTTTTTCTATTTTACTTTCAGGTACACATACATTTCCTTGACAAGATGTTTGTGAAAATAAAAAATACATAACTATATTTACATTCTTAACAAAAATAAAGTTAATTTGGACTGAGAACTTCAGATAAAGTAGAAGAAACAAAATAAAAAAAAACTTCTCAATTTTTTGAAAATTCACAACCTCAATTATGTAATCATCTTTATAATCGATTCTCAAGCAATTTTCAAACGATCACAAAACTTTTAGAAAATATTCATATGCAAAAAAACAAGAAATGAATTGCGATCAAACTCGATTTTTATCATATTCGATAGAAGTGCGAAGTTCCAGAAACCTCTTATTTTCGCGTATCGTTTCATCAAAATACATTTTAAATTAAAAATCGTGTAGAAATAAATAAAATACGTTACGAAAAATGAGGCATTTTTCTCTGAAATTCGCTAAAACCATGATCGATTAATCGATTTTTAGGTTTATCTGAATTTCATTTATACGATTTATGAAAATACAGTTTAAATTCATCTACATTTTTAGTAAAAACAAATTCAATCCCGACGTAGATCTCATTCACAATTTTATAAAAAATTCAAAACCGCTCCAAAATCAATCACGAATCAATTGTTGAAATGACTCAAAAAAGTTCTTAAAAAGGATTCTTATGCATAAAAACAAGAAATTTATTTCGATCAAACTGGATTTCCGGTATAATCTCTAGAACTACGAAGTTCTTCTATTGTTCAATCCGCCAAAACGCGTAGTGAAATCGAGAATCTTGGAGAAAAGAAAAAAAAAAGAAGAAAAAGTGGCAGTTTTCTTTGAAATGATCTGAAAAATTGAGGATTAATATTTGATTAATATTTTTAGTGATGACAAACCAAATTCAGACTCAAGACTCATTACTCACAGATTTACACTAAAAAATACTGTAAAAGTACTATTTTTTCTTTATTATCATATAAAATATCTACATATGAATCCTACAGCATCCATACATATAAAAACAAGAAACTAATCGCGATGAAACTGGATTTTCTCTACAACTACAAAGTTCTTCTACTGTTCAATTCGCCAAAACGCGTAGTAAAATCGAGGATGAAATTAAAAAAAGACATTAAGAAAAAGTGGGCAGTTTGCTTTGAAATGCTCTGAAACCACGATTAACACGTCGGCAATGTCAGCAGCAAAATCGGCGGCTCTAATGTAAAAAGAAATACGAGAGCGCGAGGGAACGAGAGGGAAAAAGCAAGCAAGAAAAAGAGACGAAGCGACGTGGCGGACGAGGGAGTGGAGGGGAGGAAAGTCCCCGGTCTATGAAGCGTACTGTTCGTGCCAGGCTGCGCGGCCTGGTACCGCAGAACAGGAGAACGCAAGAGAAGAGTATACGGTCCGTGTATGCCTTTACCTACTTGGCCGAGCGCGAGGCTACGTTATTTCAACCGGCCCCGGAATACTCCGTTCTCAACATTTCCCCGATTTCGCCATGCCAACGAAAATTTTACCTCTTCCACAATTTAACAATCCTAGTTTAAGGGATGCTGTTTATCGTGCATAAATTCATTGAGCACTGCACTGAGAAAAAAACCTAGTAATTTGTACTATAAATATTGGAAAAATTACTGTATTCTAGGAAAATCTACTATATTATTTTAATTTTGCATATATTTTAATACATTTAGCCATAAATGTATTAATTTTTGCTATAAAGTATAGTAAAACGTTAAATATCGTAATTATAAGTTGATATCCCTTATGAAAAAAAAACTATTGGGAACGATTGAAAACTATTAGAAAACTATTGAATTAGTAAATTGGTAATAAGTAAATTAGTAAATTTGTAGATACCTGAATGTACGTCATAAAGTCAATTTCTTTGAGTTCTTAAGAATATTATATAGAAGAAATTTTTGATGAAGTCTGCAAAGTTGTATTTTAAAATATTGACTGAACTCTGAAAATTATTGTTCAATGGAGTGACTTATAATCTCCTGAAAAGGGTTTAATTAAAGTCGAAAGCTAGAGAAATGATGGTGATATTATTTATGAACCATTTAAGTAAATTTACCCCTAAAATTCGACATTGATAAATACTATTGAATTATTTCAAAAGTTTTAATAGTATTAATAATTACCCTTCCTATAGTTTTGTATAGTTTCAATAGTTCCTATAATATCCATGCCAACAGTTTCAATAGTTTCAAAAGTATCAATAATTTCTCTTTCAATAGTTTCCATGGTCATAATAATTTTATTTCCATGTCAATAATTTTCATAGTTACTACAATTTTAATAATTTTCATTCTGCCAATAGTTTTCACAGTTTCAATATATTATTCTTCTCTAATTTCCTAAGTAAATTATTTTTAATTATTCAATCCCTTCCTCTAGTTTATAATTTATTTCATTATGTTAATAATTTCTCTTCTCATATTTTTCAAAGATCTGATAATTCCATCGATTTTCCTTCAATAGTTAACATAATTGTCATAGTTCCAATAGTTTCTTTTTGAATATAATATACATTCTTTTTGATATTTTCTAAAGAACTTAATTAGGAAGGTCCAGTTGGAATAATCTAAAATCGTTAAAGCATCATGTATTTTTCATACGCATATTTATTATTCACACACATATTTTTGAAGAACTTATTTTTGGACAATTGTAGACAACATAAAATTCACAAGACTAATTATTACTAAGTTTTACATGTCGTACGTACTTCTTAATTGCATAAGTCGAAATACCATTTGGGAATGTAAACGATGTGTATCAAACTATTTTGCTGAGTCAAACCCATAATACACTATTAGTAACTATACGACCTATTGGTAATTTTTGAATACTATGAGTAACTATTAGAAACTAGTAGTAACTACTGAAAACTAAAGGACGAAAAAACTATTGGAAACCATTGATAAATAGTTACGAATAGTTTTCTATTGGTAACTATTTATTATAAAAAAATTTTTTTCTTATAATTTTAAATAATATGAATTATGTATTATAATTAATGTTATATAATAATAATAATA
>JAPYZL010068071.1:0-26900 GCA_030522825.1 Platygaster orseoliae | reverse complement strand
ATGCAATAAAAATAATAATGATAAAATAATAAATTAAAAAAATAATGCAAATAATATCAAATAATATTAATGATATTATTAGAATAAAAAATTCAACGAAAAAATCCTAAAGATATTGTATTTTTTACTTTGGTATATAAAAGTTCTCAATAATATTATACAAGATATGGAAAATTACGTTTCATGATCGAAATTTCTATATTTTTTCATAAGTATTACTATATTATATGCCAATGACTACAATACGAATATTTTTCAAAATTTTAATAATTTTGTGTATAGTAAAATTTACTATATTTCATCTCGATCCACCATTACTATATTTTTCAGTAAAAAGTACTATATTTTTCTTTCCGTGTGTATTCTTGTTGTACCTTTTTTAGAAATCAATTACCACAATTCTGAATTCAACAAATTAGTGTATAAAAGTACCTAATTTTTTAAATTTATATTGAAAAACTATTCTCATACATTCCTGGGTAAAAATTCAGAAAAATGTGCACTACTGACACCATGCATACTCTTATCAAGATTCAAGTTTTTGGATAAGTGCAATGTACATGATAACTGTAACAAAAAAAAGTGTTTCCATTACCTTTCAAAGTTGTAGTAATGAATAATTATTGATAATTAACAAATATGAACTATTTTTTCGTTTTCGTTTATTTCATGGGCGTTCGAAATTTTAGGTACAGAACCAGAATAAGCCCAAGTGTTGCTAATCAGGAAAATAGTAGTTTACATGTCTGAAGTTTCAAACGTTTATGAAATGAACGAAAACGAAAAAAAGTGATTTTTCGTTTCCACCCATGAATCAAATTAAAAATAACGAGAAACGTTAAATAATGTTTATTCAATATCAAAAATTATAAATAAACATAATTATTAGGGAAGACAGAACAATTTTTTTTATTTTTACATTTATTTTTTAACGTTTAGAACTTTAAGACATAGTACTTTAATATTGTAGTTTTGTAACTACGACTAGTACTTTTTCGAGTTTTTAACTTTGCTTAGCTAATGTTAACTTTAGTAAATATTGCTTTTATCGAAATGGAGGGAAAATTTGCTACTGTAGATCATTGTGAATTAAAATTTTTTATTGATGAATATTTATATTAATTTATATTGCTAATACTTATAAATATATACAAACTAGGATTTTCAACATTTTTTTGTTTTTATATGTATAGTAAAAATACGTTATTTTTAAGTTAAAAAAAATTTTAACTTGATAAACCAAAAAAAACTCTTGGTATAAATAAAAGTTATTATTCACTACTTTTTTCACTATGCTTTACAAAGTATAATTTTTTCCCTTCTTTATACTATTTTATTACTAAAATTTAGACAATAATTTTTGAAAAAATTGTAAAAATATTATTGCATATTTAAAAAACCGTTAAAAAATGCAGGAGGGTAGCAATAAATTTTCTTCCAACTTCGAGTCTTTAATCAAAATAAGAAATTGAAAAATAAAAATCGAAAAAGTAAGATACTTGATACACATATTTCCCTCTTTCTTCTTTTATTAAGTAATAAAGTTGTTCTTCAGTACAAATTTATGGACCATTTCTTAATACGATATTCCGAAAAAAATAAAAACATTAATAATGTATTTAACAGCACATCATGGCAATTCTCATATCACATATCCGTTTAAAAATTACTTTACCACGATATATTCAAATGAGTTGAGTTGCAAAACTGTTAATCTTTCCTCAAAAAAAAAGAAACCCACATGCAAAATAATCATCAGTGAACTCACACTTTTGAATACTTTAATTTCTACATAGAGAAAATAGTTTAACTATCACAACTATATAAATAGTAGAATTTTTATCCATATATTGCACATATTAGTGCAAATCTTACTATTTATATACTTTCGAAAATCTATACTTAATTCTCTTTCTGTAAATTTCTAGTAGCCAAATTTTTCCTCAACAACCCATTTTTTTTCTCATTCGCGGTAACAGATGAAGGCAATTATCATACAAACGCCTTTGGATCAATGCGAAACCATTAATTAGGTCCATTATTCGCCAATGACTCACGTCATTCGTCGTCATTGTTCCCGGCGACGTCGCGAGTTTTCACGACGAGGAAAATCCTCGTATCGTTTAACCTAGTGAAAAATATTTTCCCCCATTTGAATATCGGGCCGCCGGAATTAATTACCCACGCAAAAGCGTAACGCTCCTCGCGAGAAATGCGCAATTCCGCGCGATATTCTAACGGGGCACGAACAACGAGCAAATGTCATCCCGTGACGGAGAAAGTGCGCTCCTCAAATGGCAACGGCATTTGCCCGCGATCGTGCCCAAAGGGCGGCCCCAATTTCCGGGACCGTTTTTCCTGAAAATTCATCTTCCATTTTTCAAGCGATACGAAGAGATTTGTGTTTGTATGCATATTGGGAATTTATGATTAGGCTATAAATTTTTCAGGAAATTGGTGAAAATCTATTTTTACGAAATAAAATTGTTTATTGTTGAAATACAAAAACTTGAAAATGGAATTATTTAATTTTATTTATTGTTTGAATAGAAAAATTGTTCAAATCGTTATTTGTTTTTTATTAAATAAAATTTTTTCGTTGTCAATAAAATTGTTTACTGTTTAAATGCAAAAGTTTAAATATTAAATATTTTGAAAATAATATTTTCCAGTTTTATTTACGGTTTAAACACAAAATTGTTTAAATAGTCCACTGTTTTGTATGGAATAAAATTGTTTATTGTTGTCAATAAAATATTAGTCCATAATAAAATTTGGAGTTTGATAGTAGACCATAGATTTTCCAGAAAATTTGTGCAAATCTATAAGTGCACAATAAAATTGGTTGTTGTTGAAATGAAAAAATTTAAATCTGAAATATTTTAAATATAACATTTTCTAATTTTATTTACGGTTTAAATACAAAAATTGTTAAAATCGTTCATTGTTTCGTATGGAATAAAATTGTTTATTGTTTTCAATAAAATATTAGTGAAAAAAAAATTTGGGATTTTGATAGTACACCATTGATTTTTCAGAAAATTGTGCAAATCTATTAGTGTACAATAAAATTGGTAGTTGTTTCAATGCAAAACTTTAAATATCAAATAGTCTAAATGTAAAATTTTCTAATTTTATTTATTGTTTGAATACAAAAATTGTTCAGATTGTTAATTGTTTTTTATTGAATAAAGTTTTTTATTGTTGTCAATAAAATATTAGCCTATAATAAAATTCAGATTTCGATAGTAGACCATAGGTTTTATAGAAAATTTGTGCAAATGTATTAGTGCACATAAAATTGTTGATTGTTTAAATGCAAAATCTGAATAATATAAAATATGTTAGATATCAAATTTAATAATTTCATGTATTGTTCAAATACAAAAATTGTTTGAATTGTTAATTGTTTCTTAATGAATAAAACTGTTTATTAATGTCAATAAAATATTAGCCCATAATAAAATTAGGACTTTTATAGTAGGTCATCGATTTTTCACAAAAATTGGTGCAAATCTATGAGAACACAATAAAATTGTTAGATTTTCAGTAAAATTCTTGATTGTTTAAATGCAAAATCTGAATAATATGAAATTTTTTAAATATAAAATAGTATAATTTTATTGGTTGTTTAAAAACAAAAATTTTTCAAAGCGTAAATTGTTTCTTATTGCATAAATTTGTTTATTGTTGTTAAAAAAATATTAGTTCATAATAGATTTGGGAGTTTGAGAGTTCGATAGTAAACCATAGATTTATCAGAAAATTTGTGAAAATCTATTAGTCAATAATAAAACTATCAGGTTGTCAATAAAATTGTTTATAGTTTAAATACAAAAATTGAAATATAAAATTTTCTACTTTTATTTATTGTTTATAAACAAAAATTGTTTTAATCACTATTCGTTTTTTACTGAACAAAATTGTTTTTAATTGTCAAAAAAATATTAGTGCGTAATAAAATTCGGAGTTTGATAATAGACCATAGATTTTTCAGAAAATTTGTGCATATCTATTAGTGCACTATAAAATTGTTAGATGGTTAATAAAATTGTTTACTATTTAAACACAAAAATTGAAATATGTTATATTTTGAGTATAAACTTTTCTAATTTTCTTTATTTTTAAGAACCAAAAATTGTTGAAATGGTTAATTGTTTTTCATTGAATGAAATTGTTTATTGTTATCAATAAGATATTACTGAATAATAAAATTAGGAATTTTGTAGTAGACCATACATTTTTCAGAAAATTTGTGAAAATCTATTATTGAAAAATAAAACTTTTTATTGCTTATATACAAAAATTTAGATGTGAAAATATTACAAGTATAAAATATTATAATTTCATTTATTGAATAAATATAAACATAGGATCAAATTAATAATTGTTTTTTATTTAATGAAATTGTTTATTATTGTGAATAAAATATTATTACATTACAAATTTGAATAAAAAAATTGTATTGAATAAATTCAAATTGAATAAATCTGAAGAACATTCATTCAACTAAATTTAATTTATAAATTCAAATTAAATATAATCAAAATTGAATCGAATCAATACAAACATTGTTCAAATTATTAGGTATTTGTTTTTTATTAAATGAAATTATTAATTGTTGTCAATAAAATATTAGCACATAACAAAATTGGGAGTTTGATAGTAGACCATAAATTTGCCAAGAAAAATTTTCGAAAATAATGGCTTTAGATATTTCTACGTTGGAAATTTTTATGAAAGAAGTTTATTTGGATCCAGAAGTCACAGTTTACCATAAATAATTTTTTAGATATTGATGATAAGATGTTATATTTTATTTTCATTTTCCTAATTTATTTGTAAAAGTTTTTGATTTTTCCGCTAATGTTCTGTAACTTTCTGTAAACTTTTGTAATTTATTTATGATATTCAATAACTTTTGTTCATCTGCGCGATTCATTACACTTTTTTCTGTTTTCTCGTATTTTTAGGATTGTTTTGTATATACCAGCATTTTTTGTTCTTTTTGGTTATTCTGTGAATTGGTGTTTTCTGTATGGTTGCACTATCATTTTAAATGTTCTTAATTTTCAGGTTACTGTAGAGTTTTTAAGCTTTTCGTAAGAATAATCGTGATTATTGGAAGAGTTCTTTAGTGATTCGATGATTCTGGAATATTTTGTGTATGAATCAAGATGACTTTTTTTCACCTTGAAAAACCATGCCAAAAAAAGTAGGTTCAGTTGACTTCAAAGTAGCTGAAAAACAAGACTCGTTTCGATAAAAAAAATGTTCGTAAACCCTATAACATTGTGTAACACAAATTTTAATATCAGAATGTAGAAGCAGAAATTAAATCTACGCAAAATTTAAAGATTCACGTGTCTCGGGGCTTTGCTAAATTAGGTCGCAAAAACGATTGATTTAACAATTTGTTTCATCTTTTCTTTCTTTCTAGCATATTGCTCGAATAGGTGAGTCCTTCTCGCACTTCAAAGTTGAAATGGAAAGCTTTATTGACCTAATTTCTTGAAACCCTGAGATACGTGTGTCTTAAAATTAAGTGTATATTATATTTTTGCTTCTATTTTCTGATATCAAAATTTTTATCTGAAATTTGTCGCACAGTGTAATCTGCGTTAGTTAATGGTGAAAAGTATTTATGGTGAAAAATACAAGATTATTGTCAATTCTACAATATTATTATATGTTTAGCAAAATCATTGCAAATTTAGTGATTTTCATCTTACTTGTAGCAATATTGTAAACATTAAAATATGTATGCTTGTTGGAAATAGATAATACAAGAAAAATTTAAATGCTTGGAATGAAAATTGTACTATATAAATCGCCTGTTCTACCATACTAGGTCACGGAGTTAAATATCCTTGTATAGTGAAATATCAATTCAGTTATTTTGCCTTTCAATATTCAGGTTCCCAGTTCTTATAATATAATTTTTCATATAATAAGCGAAAATAGTGTACCAATAATTTTTCAACCAATAATCATATAACATTGTAAAATTTATTATTTAACCTTACAATCTTAATTATAAAAAATTACAATACAATGCACTGAAAAGTACACAAAAATACAGAAAAAATAACTATACAGATCCAATTACTGGAAAAACTGCTTGGCTTTTTCGAAATGATGATTGGTAGAAATTACAATATGATATTGCAAAAAACACAACAGAAATATGGTATGAAATATCAATAACAATAAAATATAACAAAAAATGCAATAAGTGACCAGCAAAAAGTACAATACTTCAGACTGATTCGGCAGTACAATATTTTATTGTAATAATTACTATATACTTTTTTCAGTGGAATCTATATTATTTGTTATAAATATTATTTGTTATCAATTGTATTACTGCAACTATTTGAAGAAGCTGGAATAACTTATGACTTTTTTGACTCTCAGGTACTGTTAACAAGATCAGGTGTTCGTTGTTTCAACCATACAAATTTGTTATCCTTATAATAAATAAAACTGAATTGACATTAAAAAGAAGTCAACCATACTTTCTCTATATACTGGATGTAATTAATTACATATTGTTTGAAAAATAATTGAAAAAATTTTTTTGAAAAATGATTATTTAAAAAGATATGTAAATTTTTAATTTCGTACACATAGATATACTGAGCATGAAAATGACGTCACATCGTTATACTTTTTCAAATTTTTGAGATTTGACAAAAAGAAAAAGTACGTATCTGATATTTTTTGATAATCTAACGACATCCAGCAATAAAACACATTGATGCAACTTCCCAATTCCAAATCGTTGCACTTGCTAATAAAAATTTAAACCCATTTACACCAAACTCAATAATTTTCCAGGATAATCAACTTTTTTTCCACGTGGAGGATTTCCACCCTTTCTCCCAACGGCCCTGGAGCGACTAAAAGAAAAGCTGGAATTGCGCGTGTCGTAATTAAGTTAGTATGCATAGTTGTATTTTTTTTCTTGTGGAGGAACGTAATTATTGTGAAGAATAATTAATATATGAGGCCCTTGTAAAGCGTTGACGCGTAGCACGCTCGAGCCTGCACGGCTCGCCCCGATCTAATTAACTCTCGGTGATCGCAAAGTAAACCGCAGTGCTGCTCAACTATTTAACAATTGACCCGCTAACATTAAGTCATCTCGTGACACGAAGAGATTGTGTTACAGTATTATAACCGCGAAAATCGTGAGCACTTTGCCGCGCATTCTATATTTAAACTGCACGGCGCGGACAGGGCAATTTTCGCGCGATCAACAATCGCGTAATTTCCGGGATGGCGAAAAAAATGTTAGTTGCGTTATCAGGGCATTTTTTGTCCCGCATGGAAACGTTTAATAATGGAAAATTGTAAAAAATGGAAATTCGGTACAATGAAAGTGAAAGTGTCTGATTATAAATGATGTGGTGAATTGTATAAAATTTGGTGAAAGTTTTGTAAATCTGAAACATGTATGATAGTACAAATATTATCTATTGGAATGAATTTACAATAAAGCCAATATTTATTTTGAGCCCTTTCGCTTTTTTTCGAAAAGTGACATTTTATTTGGTTGTTGAAACTATATGATTTTATAGGTCAATAAATTTTTTTTTTTTTCAATGTAAAGCATTTATCAGAACTGTAAAGTAATGAATTTTAACATTACAGTATACAAGTGTAAAAAATTTTTTATAAAATGCTGGAACGATTTGTGGTGGAAATAATACGGTTTTATAGCAAATTTGAAACAAAGATTACTGTAAATTATTCGTTCATTTTATCATAAATAGTCTGTGATACCTTTAAATTGCATTTTTTGTTATACATTTTTTTGTGTAATGAATAAAAAGATTCACAGGAAGTAAATTTTTATTATTTCAATCCGAATGTCACGAATGGGCAAATTCAAAATCACAACTTAACACGAAACGAATTTAAATTCGATACATAAGTGCATAAATGTAAAACTTATATTTTTTCATAAAAATGTTGGAAAAATTTTCATAGAAATCAAATTTTGATTTACATGAACGGTAAAATTGACTGTATAAAATTAGTAATGATAACCAAAAAAAAAAAAAAAAAAAAAGATTTAAATACATTACACACAGTTAAAATAAGCTTGAAAAATTTTTCAATGCAAAAAAATAGACAAAGGGAACGTGCTTATTTCTTGTTCACTTACCTCTTGTTCTTGAGACTTAATAACAAAGAAAAATTTAAAAAAATACGCAATAATTTTCTATCACAAAACAAGTTGATAGTATGAAAATAGAACAAAATATATATGCTTTAAGGCAAGAGATCTAACACAAAGTTAAATACATTTTTAAAGTGGTACACGAGTTCATTTGTTACCACTTCTTCGAAATTTTTAAAAATATTTTCGATAGTCAAATTTGCTCCGTTTCGAAAAATAAATGATAATAGCGTAATTTTCAGGGAATAACATAAATTTCTAAGTACTTTTGAGAAATCCAAGAAAATATTCAAAACATTTTTCAGATTTTGCATGTATTTTTGTCCGCTATGATTTGAATAATAATATTGAAATTCTCAAGAAATTTTGAACATACTGTAAAATATTTTTTACATTTTTACGAATTCAAAAGTTGTTGTAATAATTCAATAAATCTATATTTCCCATACATTTTTATGAAGAAAATCAAAATCATTCAGGAATACAACAAACGCTTTCAAACATGAAAAAAAATTAATAAACTTAATAAAAATAGTGACAGTAACGGATGCTTTTTAAAAATTCTGCTAAAATCGAAATCCTTCTCCTGTAACAAAACCCTCAAAAATGTTTTTACCCTCAAAAAGAAATATTTTTGACTAAATTTTTTTTAACTTATTTTTTTACTATTGTTTTATTATTATTATAATTTATTTTTTAGTTATGTATTTATTTTTTGATTTTTTGATATATTTCATCATTGTAGAACGCTCCGTTAATATTTATATTTTATATAATATTTATTTTATTTTTTATTTTATTTTATTTTTATATTTATATTTATATTTTATTATTTATATTTTTATTGATTTTTTTTATTATTATTATTATAACTGATTTTTTTAACTTATTTATTACTATGTTTGACTTAAATTTTTTACTAACCTTCAAAAAGAAATGCTTTCAGAAAAAATGAAAAAAAAAAATTCTACTCAATAACAAATGATAAAAAAGTCGTTCTATTTAATTGTGTAACTGCGGGTACACGCGCACAGGCCCGCAGTAAAATTTTCAGGTGATAACATAAATTTCTAAGAACTTTTAAAAAATCCAAGAAAATTTTCAAAACGTCTTTCAGATGTTGGAGTTATTTTTTTCACCGCCATAATTTGAATAATAATTATGAAATTCTCAAGAAAATTTTAACCATACTCTAAAAACTTTTCTACATTTTTACAATTTTAAAAGTTGTTAAAAGAATTCGATACATCTATATTCATCATACGTTTTAAACATGAAAAAAAAATTTACTAAAAATAATCCCAATAACGGACGCCTTTTGAAATTATGCTAAAATCGAAATCCTTCAATTCTTCTTCTATATCTAGAAAAATTTATAAAAACTCTTCAAGATGTCTTTGTATATCTGGAAAAATGCCGTCAGAAAAAAAAATCTACTTGACAACAAATGACAAAAAAGTCGTTCTGTTTAATTGTGTAACTGCGGGTACACGCGCAAAGGCCCGCAGTTGATGAGATTTTCATACGACAACGGTACTTTAATCGCGGCGAAGTTTTGTACGTGATTAAATAAGTCAATGACGAGGATGTAAGGCTGTATAATATATCGTTAACAAGAGGAAGTGGACGGCGCCTGTTGGAGTGATTCACACACAAAAGAGGGTCGACCAGGGCGAAAAATATATTCGAGCCAAAATTTCGCGAAACGAGCGCGTTAATAAAGAGAACCATTTCCGGTCAAACAAAGATAGGGACCAGACAGAGGAACCCTTTATCAACGCGTTGTTTGATAAGCCATCAGGGACCTTCAATTATTTGTTGTTTTCGCATTTTTTTATCTTTTTATGACGATTTGACAATCGCACTTACGAAATCATATACATGTAGGAGAATTTTCAAAAGTTAGCTCTTGTTCACGAGTAATTACTTATTAAAAATTCTGAATTAAAAATCGTATAACTCCCTGAATTTTCATTCGATTTTAAAAACTAAAAAAGGAAAATCGCTCTTTCAAATTGAGAAACCTATTTCTGCTGAAAAATTTGCAGGAAGTTGCATTTTTTGCAGTTTTTTGCAAAAATTTTTGCATTTTTTTTGAAAGTTTGGAAAAATTTTCGCAAGGCTGCACTTTCGGGAATAATAATCAATGATAACTTTAATAAAAATTTTATTCACTTACATATCATATAAACTTTAGTATTTTAAATAAACTTTAATAAAAATTGTAATAAAAATAAATAATTAATGACTTTTTCCCGAAAATGCAACTTTGCGAAAATGTTTGCAAAATCTCAAAAAATGCAACTTTCCGCAAATTTTTCAGCATAAATAGGTTCCCCAATTTAAAAGAGCGATTTTCCTTTTTTCGTTTTTAAAATCGGATGAAAATTAAGGGAGTTACACGATTTTTAATTTAGAATTTTTAATAATTATACTCGTAAACAAGAGCTAACTTTTGAAAATGCTCCGACATATATGCGTTCGGGGCCATGTACTATCCATTTTTGCTAATGAGAGCTCATCAACTCTTTCAAACTTCAATTTTGTTGCACAGAGTAATTTACATTGGTTATATTTGCTCTTTAATTTCAGTTCAAACTGAAAGAGTGAAATAAAGTATTTTTTTCAAAGACTGAAAAATCGAATAATTTGAATTTATTATAATAATAAAAATCAGAGTCATAAAAAATGTAAGTGAACTCTAAAATCTGTTACTATGTTACTTCATTGCTGAAATAATTTTTTGTTTCCTTTTAATATTTTCAATTTGTTTTATAATAGAAAATTATGGTGTATTTTTTATATATTTATTAATTCTATTGTAACTTTTGTAAAAGTTGCAATACTCTTCGAATTTTCAGACTGTCAACCATTATAATAAGTGAAATCAGATATTCTTTGTGTAGATAAAATTATTATCATTTTTTTTTAATAATAAAAAGATAAACTTACTATCAATTCAACTTTGATTTTGAATCGAAATCACCAACTTCAACTAATAAAATAGTTAAGATGATTAATGACTTGGTTGGAAATAGAAATAATTTACAGTTTCCAATGAATATTAAGGCGTTAAATACCACTAAAATCGTTAAGTTAGAAGTTTTTTTCACTGAATCAACATATTTTTTTTAAGTAAAAAGTTTTTTAACTTTGGACTTCTCCAAGGCATTTAACATTGGACATGTAAAACGAAAAACTGCGAAAAATATTCGAAACTGCAGAAAATGTTAAATTCGTGAAATCTAAAACCCTAACAAAGACTAAATATTTTTAAGGCATTAAAATACAATATATAGTACACGAAAATCCCAGAAAGTTTGATAAAATTTTAAACTCTAAAAATTTTACAAGCTCATATCAAACTACTGAAATTCTTTAGAAAAAAAATATAAATAGCAAAGAATTAAAGCTATGAAAAGAAACAACACAATAATACTGAATGAGTGAAAAAAAAATCAGTAAACTTGAATGTACGAAAAATTATAAAAAAATATAAAAATTTATTGAAACATGGAACATAAAATTATAATATT
Organism: Platygaster orseoliae; assembly: GCA_030522825.1. NCBI lineage: Eukaryota > Metazoa > Arthropoda > Insecta > Hymenoptera > Platygastridae > Platygaster > Platygaster orseoliae. The sequence goes on along the minus strand of JAPYZL010068071.1, from coordinate 15,176 downwards.
TCACAGTAAGCTACTGATAATTATAAAAAATCATAAAAAACATGAAATTAGTTAATTAAAATTATTTAGTAATTACTCAATGAATAAGTTATTTAAATATTAAAATAATTTATTAATTAATTGAATTAATTATTAAAAATTAATATAAAAAAAATTGTTTAAACTCTAAAAATCTTACAAGTTCATATCAAACGACTGAAATTCTTGAGAAAAAAAAATAGAAAAGGCAAATAATTAAAGCTATGAAAAGAAATAACACAATATTACTGAATAAGTGAAAAAAAATCAGTAAACTTGAATCTACGACAAATCATTAAAAAAATATTAAAATTCATTGAAACATGGTACATAAAATTATAATATTTTACAGTAAGCTACTGATAATTATATAAAATCATAAAAAAACATGAAATTAAATAACTGAAATTAATTAATAATTATTTAATAAAATTATTATTTTTAATATTTAAATATTAAATAATTAATTAAATTATTTATTAAAAAGTAAAATGAAAAAATTTTTTAAACTCTAAAAATCTTACAAGCTCATTATAAACTACTAAAATTCTTGAGAAAAAAAATAAAAATAGCAAATAATTAAAGTAATGCTAAGAAATAACACAATAATACCTAATGAGTAAAAAAAAATCAGTAAACTTTTATCTACGACAAATCATTAAAAAAATATAAAAATTTATTGAAACATGGTACATAAAATTATAATATTTTACAGTAAGCTACTGATAATTATATAAAATCATAAGAAACTTTTTAAAAAATACAGTTAACCATGTAAAAGTACGAAAATTAAAAAAATACGGAAATATACAAAATACTGAAAATTACGAAAAATTACAGTGAATACACAAAAACAATCTGCTGATTTATCACGAAAAATCAGAATTAATATACAAGAAACCACAAAAAACTTACATAATAAATAGAAAAAATAGAAAAAATTGAAATTTCGAAATACATATGAACGAGCGTTTTTGTGATTGTTTGCTTTATATCCGCAGAAGTTTATGTTGTTTTTCTGTCATATGTCGGATAATTTCTGCAAATTTTTATAATACATTCATGGCATTCATAAAAACGTTCAGTCATCTCCACTATTTTTCGTACTTTTCACAGTCATTTTGTGTATTATTGTTATAAATTAAACATTAACAAATAGTTTGATTCATAATTTTTGAATTAATATATAATACTATATATTTATTTTATTTCCATTACTTTATTACAATAATAAAAATATTACGTAGTTCCACCAAATTTTTTTCGTATTGAAAAACTAACCTTTGGAGAAGTTATTCCCCTTCTTTCGTCTAGCCTAGATGACCAAAAGAAAAGCTGGGATTGCGTGTGTCATGTAATTAACTTAATATGCATAGTCAAGTGAGTTTTTGCTTTCTTAGGAATGTAATTATCGCCGAGAATAATGAACATAGGTATATGAAAATTATAAATCTCATTGAAAAAAAGAGTTTCAAGAATTCGAAACCATTTTCATAAGTACCAAATGTATATCTGAAAATTACTTGCTAAATATGAATGAATTAAACCCAAAACGATTCCCGGTCATTTTCCCGAATCCGAGTTCCCGAACGATCATTTTCCCGAAATGCCATTATTCCGAACGTATTATTGCCCGAATGGCCATTTTCCCGAAAGTATTTTTCCGTGAACGACAATTTTATCGAAAGTGTTATTTTCGTATAGTAAAAAATGGAGACTCTAATTTTGAATGTAACAGTTGTTGTTCATGCGTCAATTGTTTTGTAAATGCGTAACCATGGCGTTTCTAAACATTAGGCTCACAGGAAAATTTCCCGTTCGGGAAAATTAAAAATTCTTCGTGAAAATTAAAAACTCTTCGGTAAAAGACCGTTCGGGAAAATGGCCGTTCGAAAAAAGACCTTTCGGGAAAATAGATTCGGGAAAACGGTTTTCGGGAAAAAGGATTCGCGAAAATGGTCGGCAACGCCCAAAACAAATCAAATTATGTTTAAAATCACGATTTTAAAAATACATACGAATCACTTTTATTTTCGAAATCAATATATCTAAGTCTTTTTTCCAATCTAGCTACTGTTAGTGCTCGAGGCTCTCAATCCAAGAATAGTACGAAAAATCTTCAGAAAACTCGCGAAACAATTTTCCCGACTCAAAAAATACTACTGCAAGCATCAATTGATTCCTAAAATACATAGATTTCTGAGCATCGTTACCTGTAGAACGAAAGAAAAATTACTCGCTTCGGGCCAGAAGATGCATCTCCCTCTCAAGATTAAATTATCCCCTCAAAGTATTGCACTATCGCGATGCATAACTCGGTATTTTATCGTAAAGTTTGTAAAACTTTGACACATGCCCTTTAATGCATGAATGATCGATGTAAATCATGAGATAATGTATTATTAACATTGTAAATACTTGTCCGATAGAAAAATGAATGCCCACCACGCCGGAACATTTGAATGAAAGAAACATTGAATCACGCCTGTACTATCGTAATCAGGGCCTTTATAAGCCTTACACGTGTCTCTAATAAAATAGAACTCAGCAGAAATTACGTATTAGGTTTACATACTCGTACATTTCAACAGTCAACGGAGTGACATTACAGTGATTTAGATCTGTGACGCGAGTTTTGAATATTTTTCAACAACAAGAACATTTTTATAGGGAGATCTGAGTATCCCAAGGGGAGAAAAATTAGCGAAAATTGCAAATGGCTGCAAAGATGTGTAAATTATTACAAAAGTCATATGAAGAAAAGTTTGAGCTTTTTGGAAAACTAGGAAAGGTTGTGATCTGCAAGAAGTAAAAACCGGAAAAACAATGTCATTGAAATTTAAGAAAAAAAAAAAAAAAACAAGTTTACTTTTGTGAAAAATTCCAAAACTACCAAAGGTAAAGCAAAAAATGATAATCCCTTGATTCTAATATTTTCTTGTAAAAATTTGTTTTATTTAGACAGTTGTTTTAGTGTTCAAGATTTTTGCGTATTTTCGTAGTTCATAATGATTTTTTTTTCGCCGTTTTTCGACCATTAATCTTAATTAATAATAAATAATAAATAATAAATAATGAACTAGTAATCTTAATTTTATATTGCATTCTTTATTTCGTGAATTTTTTCGCTTATACTCAAGTTCTTCATAACATTTTTTCACCAATAGTTGTGCTGTAAATGATGACCGATTTAGAATCTAATTTAGTTCATCTCGATTTGGAGTTAAAATGAAGTACTTTTACAGTACAAGTTGTCATTTTATGTTGTACCAACTTGGTGTTGAATAGGTAAACAAACTGATTGTGACTCAAGGAAAACTGCTTGAAAACCTCGGCTCTCATTAAGAGTTAAAATTTAAAACAATCAAATCTTATTTGCTCTCAATTCCTAAAAAGAAAATCATGAGAAACCAATGCGAGGTCAATTGGAAAAGTCATGGGCTTGATTATTATTTATTCTATTAATTGGAGTGATTTGATGTATCATTTTTATTTACGTGTTTTAAAGGACTTTATTATTTTTATGATGTGGCTCAATAATTTTTACGTATCTGAAAAATCTGAAAAATTTGTATTCATAATCAAAATTGTAAAAATACATATGTATACATTTTTATGGTACTCTGGAAGTTGAAATTTTTAAAGTTATTATTCAGAAATTTTTTAGATAGAAAATTGAAAAATCGTAGTTTTTTTATTTTGTTACTGGCTTTTTTTTCGAAATTTGATTCTTTGAAATGAACGTGAAATAAGTAATGTTGAATTAAAATGGTTAAAAATGATAAAATTTACTCTCAATACTAACAATATGTATATAAATTGCAACTGAAATTCTTTGAATTTATAAACCTCAGAACATGGCAATTTTTTCGTTCTTCAAAAATTGAAATTTTTAGAATAAAAGGTTAGAACCTAGTAATTTTCATACATCAAAAAAATAAAAACCTCAATTATTCGAAAAACAGAAGCTTGGAACTTCGAAAATTCAGAACATTGAGGAATCAATTCCTTAAAAATTTGAATGTTCTAAATTTTTGTAATTTTGAAGTTTAAACTCTTTGTCGCCAATAAGTAAAACCTAATATTTAGAACTTCATAACTTTAGAATTTTAAAAAAAAGTAACTTTTTCTAGGAATTTGAAAATTTTTCATTTTTGGAAGATAGGAACTTGAACCTTGAATTATCAAAAATATGAAATTTTTGAGTCTGAGGCTGACAATGATAAAAACTTAAAACCTTTAAGGGGGGGAGGGGGGTAAGGGATAACTTGAAACAAAAAACACTTTTTTCGCTGATTTTTTACGAAGATACAGCTCAAGCAAATTTATTCAAACTTTTTTTAAATGATAAAGCATCATCTGGAAAATATGTTGTTAAATTTTTGTAATTAAATATTGAAAAATAAGCCGGTGACAGAGCGTTTACCAAAACGTCTTTTTGAAAACACGTTGTACGGTGAACACGATAATTCGGATTAGAATTATAGGAAATAAAAAAACTTGGTCAATTTAGTTAAAGTATGAGTTAATTCTCCCCCCCCCCCCACCGGACGTTGTAAAGTTATTATTTTCGTTCTTCAACAATTCGTGGGCTATTGAAGCAGAAAACGCGATTTTGCGCTAAATTTTCCGCCATTTTAAAGTAAAAAACTACCTAAATATAAAAATGGAAACATTTGAAAACCGCAGGGGGGGAGGCATTTTATACCAAGAAAGTATGTTCCAAGTTTGAAAAGAATCGGCCGAGTAGATTTTGCAGAATCGTGTTCGCAGACTAAAAAAATTGGTTTTCAGAAAAACGCGTTAATAGTTTGTTTATTTCTCAAAAAATTTGAAAAAAAAAATTTTTTTTGTGACTTGCATTGAATCATCAATTGATTCGAAATTGAAGTAAACTTCAAGAAAACGTAAAAAAAGAAAATCGATTTTCTGAATCTGCTTATCCCTTACCCCCCCCCCCCTTAAGACAATTCTAAAGGCATTCTCTTTTGGTCCTTCTTCCTCTCATTAACTTTCCATTCTACGCATCTCTCTCGCACTACAGTAGCTTCCGAGTCGTCTTACATCGAAAGGTAAAAAGATTGAAGAACCAAAACTTTTTTAATCTGAATGTTTCAATTGTTAGATTTTTTGATCCTATAAAATTCGGAAGTTTCAGTTTTCAAATTTGGAATTTACAATTCATTGAACCTTTAATTAAACCTTAATTAACCTAATTAACTACTTCATTAATTAATTAACATTGAACCTAATAAAACGTTAAAAAATTAGATATTTGAAAAGTTAGACAATTAGAGCTTTGAAGCTTTTTTTCAAAGTTGTAATTTTGACATTTAAAAACTACTACAACTTCAAACCTTGTAATGATCAATTGTTGCATTTGAAGGTCATTAAATAGTCGAAACATTGGAACATTATTAAACAGTAATATTATGGAACTTCATAACTCTAAAACTATAAAACTTATACGAGTTGAAAATATCAAAATATTTATACAAAAAAAAAAACCCCTGTCATTTAAGTGAAACTTCAGAATCTCAACCCTCGAACTTTGAAAGCTCGAAATTCTCTAAATATCTCATTTTGAATTTATCCAAATATTTTCAAATTTCTTAATTCGCAGGATATGTACACTACCGGTAAAAAATTTTGGTTTACTACTTCTAAGAATTCATATTCTTCCATAATACAAGTTTTTACTAAAATGAATTTTAACATAAAACTCGTATGCCTTGAGTCAAAAAGAATTTGGGAAAATCCAAATGAATATCTACATTAATTTAAAAATATCAGATGTTTTATGCATTGGATTCATTCTCTCGAAAAATGACATTTTTATTCGAATTAAATTTATTTACATTTATGACAAAATTTATTTGAATGAGATAATTAAGAGTACAATCCACGAATTTTTCAAAATCACAATAAACGCATGTTTTCATGTTTTTTTCCCGTTTGTTTTTATGTATCCAAAAATTATAGCTTTAAAATAATCTGATTCACAAAATTTTTATAATTTTATCTATGGATTTATTAGACTAAACTGCATAGTTTAAAAATAAAATAATGGTTTGCATGAAAATGACACTTGTTCAAAAATTTCATTTTTTGAAAGGAATCCAACGCACAAAACAGCCACCATTTTGCAAATAATATACACGGAAATAAATATTTGGTTCCAGCAACCAAATCATTTAGTAAAATATGGACCAACCAAAGTTTTGCTTGTTTCAAATACAGTTTCCGTTATAAAAATTTTATATTGGTAATGTGCCTGAAGTTTTAAACGTTTATAAAATAAATGAAAACGAAAAAAAAATTATTTTTTATTTCCACCCATGATTGAAATAAAAAATAATGAGAAACATTGAATAATATTTGTTAAATATCAAAAATTAGGAACTATTTCTATTACTAGGAATAATAGAACAATTTTTTAAATTTTTTCGTTTTTTTTTAAACGTTTGAAACTACCATTATTGGTAGTGATAATAAAAACTTTGGTTCTCATAACCATAACTTTGACTGTCATACCTAAAAACTTGGTTGGTCCATATTTTACTAAATGAATGGTTGCTGGAACCAAAGATTTAAATCTGTGTAGATATTTATTTTAATTTTCCCAAATTTTTGTTCACTCAAGTCATAAACAAGTTTCACGAAATTCAAATTTTTTCATCTTGGCAATGAGTCCCCGAGAAAGATTTCTGTTCTGGCGCCACTGGCCAATAATCAGTAACAATCTCCAACGAGGTTTGCAGAAATAAGAAAAAAAGAGAAAAAACCTAGAAGATTTCAACACAACAAAAGGAATCATTCGTACCGTGGCTACATTCAAAACTAAATCCGTGGGAGGTGGAATTCTTCGTGGGAAACGTCAACTTTCACCCATGAAGCCACACAGAGTCATACCTGTTGCAAAGCGAAAATGATGGCTTTAACCTTTAAAGTAACTCGCCGCGGGTTTTTCCCCGGAATGCTTCATTTGCGAGGGTCGCGCGTTTATTTTTCGCGCACGATCTAGAATACAGGAAGACGTTTTCATCATAATTAAGATTGCATTTCAAGACGAGAAGAAGAGAGGTAACATCGCCCGTAATTGCGAGCGCGATAATTTAATCACGTGGCATCTTTCATCCCCGACGCCGGCAATTGAATATTTTACTTCCCGGGTTTTACTTCTTCAATTATTTTTTTAACTCTTGATCTGAATTTCGAAATGTTCGATCAACGAAATCGTTTATCGTGGAACTTGGAAAAGACAAATTTTGAAGTTAAACCTTATACAATTCTGATCAAGTGAGAAAAATCCAACAGCTTCAACATTTTGAAGTTTTAATTTTTCGAACATACCCAAATTGATAACTCGTTTTTCTTCTATCAATCTCCTTCCTAAAGTTACACCCTATATCTGTAATTTATGAATGTTTGAAACATTTCATTCAGAAATAACAATTTCAAGGTTGAACCAAGAACAAATTGACTCCTAACCCAAAGTCTCATTGGGTTTAACACTCTAAAAATTCAATCTTATTTTAAGATGCAACAAAATCAAGACACGACTAAATTTAGTCTCAACTTAAAAAGGTTTATCATGTCATTTAAATAAATCATTCTTGATTTAAGACTTACTTGCTTGAAACATAAATTTTATCTTGAACTAAAAGTGAAGTGACATTTAAATTTCTTTAAATTTAAATTTTAGACTTTTCATTTTCCTAACTCAAATGCTCAAGTTTCAATTAGAAGTGATACCCTAAAATTTGAGGTTATGTACTTCATTGTCACGAGTTTTTCTACAAGGGTCGCTAGGACGTTTTGTGATCTTATGTGAACTGTAGTTGATGAGGTGTCAGCGTACATTTTTACCGAAAGTCCTTGCTCCAAAAAGTAAAGGGAAGGTACGTGTTTACGAATCACTCGCCGGTGTACACACGCATACCGAAGCGTTTCTCGCGATGGTGAGATACACCTGGCAGTTTAAGTTAGTAGGCGGGCTCAAGTTCGTTCACCTCAACCTAGCGGGCGAACAGATAGCGGGACACTAGTTTCAATGGTCCCATCCAATATGTTTATAAATAAATTGAATCATCACCTCATTTTTAATTGAATGCTTGAGTTGTTTCTCGAAGAACAAAGTAGAGCCCTTTTGAAAAATGCAGAGAAAAGCAGTTTTATCTTGCGACCTCGTAAAATAACTCTCCCTTTTAAAAGGTTTTAAGAGAAAATGTAACTTTTAGTCACTTTTGTAACTTTTGAGGAAAAATTTACACAGTGTTATTTTTTCTGCTTATTTTTATGGAGTGTGGTTAGAAATTTGTGCAAGTATTGCAAATTGAAGAAGCAAACTTGGAAACACTAAAAAATGTGTTAGGATTTTTTGGGTAATTCATTATTATTTAGTACTTTTTAAAGACTCTACTTTTCTAGAATTTTATGCTCTGAAATCTCAAGTGGGATTTTGAGTATTTGTATTTATTTTTAAGGGAACAGTATTCTCATATATTTCTAGTAGAAAATTTTTAGTATTCATGAATTGAACGCATTTTCTAGGATTTCTAGATCTTTTTAAAAATTTTATAGCTTTTCAGTTATTTTTTTAACTTTTCAGAAAATAGTCCCAGAATTTCAGTATTCAAGAGACTTCTATTGTTTTCCTTTTTTTTTTCAATTTTTACCATAAATAAAATTTTATTATATTTTCTGGTATTCTTATGAATTTCTGATATTTTTTTTTATCGTTTAAAATTGTTAAAAAAATATTAGTGCATAGTAAAATCCGGAGTTTGATAGTAGACCATAGATTTTCCAGAAAATTTGTGCAAATCTATTAGTGCACAATAATAATGGTTGTTGTTTAAATGCAAAAATTTAAATATGAAATATTTTAAGTATAAAATTTTCTGATTTTATTTATTGTTTTCATACAAAAATTGTTCAAATCGTTAAGAGTTTGTTATTGAAGATAATAATTTATTGTTTTTAATGAAATATTAGTCCATAATAAGATGGTGGTTTTGATAGTAGACCATACATTTTTCAGAAAATTTGTGCAAATTCATTAGTGCACAATAAAATTGTTAGATTTTCAATAAAAATATTGATTGTTTAAACGAATAATCTAAATAATATTAAATATTTTAAGTATAAAATTGTAAAATTTCATTTATTGTTTCAATACAAAAAATGGTCAAATAGTTAATTGTTGCTTATTGAATAAGATTGGTTACGGTGGTCAATAAAATATTCGTGCATATTAATATTGGGAGTTTGATAGTAGACAATAAATTTTTCAGAAAGTTTGTGCATATCTATTAGTGAACAATAAAACTATTAGGTTGTCAATAAAATTGTTTATAGTTTAAATGCAAAAATGGAAACATGAAACTTTCTAATTTTATTTATTATTTTAATACAAAAATTGTTTTGATCATTATTCATTTTTTACTGAACAAAATTGTTTATAATTGTCAAAAAAATATTAGTGCACTATAAAATTGTTAGGGTATCAATAAAATTGTTTACTGTTTAAATACAAAAATTAAAGTATGTAATATTGTGAATATAAACTTTTCTAATTTTATTTAGTGTTAAGAACCAAAAATTATTGAAATTGTTCATTGTTTTTCATTTAATAAAATTGTTTATTGTTGTGAAGAACATATTACTGAATAATGAAATTGTAAGTTTTATAGAAGACCATAGATTTTTCAGAAAATTTGTGAAAATCTACTGATGTACTATAAAATTTTTTATTGTTTACATGCAAAAATTTAAATATGAAATATTTCTAAAATAAATTATTCTTATTTCATTTATTAAAATAATACAAACATTGTTCAAATTCATAATTGTTTTTTATTCAATGAAATTTTTTATTGCTGTGAATAAAATATTAGTGTAGGTATAACAAAATTGGGTGTTTGATAGTAGACCAAAGATTTTTCCAGAAAAATTTTATTTATTTATTTATTTTATTTTAATTTTTCAAAAAAAAAAGAATTTTAGTATTCAAGAGACTTTTATTGTTGTCCTTTTTTTCAATTTTTACCATGGATAAAATTTTATTATATTTTCTGGTATTCTTATGAATTTCTGATATTTTCATAGATTTCCACTTACTTTTCCAGAATCTGGTGTTCTAAATTCAAAAATTTTATAGGTTTCCAATATTTAAAAATTTCATTTCACAAATATTTAATAGGTACTTAAAGTCTTTTTTTAGTATATATACAATTTTTAATATTTTAGATATTTTTATAGATATTTATATGAATTTTTCAAATTCAATGCATTAGGGTCAAAAGGTTTATAGATTCTAGGTAATTTGATTGATTTTCGAGAAATCATCATACTTAAAAATTTTGTGTATGGGTAGGTATTTTGTAATCTTCGTATTTTTTAGTATTAATGTAATTTCGTACAGTATTCTAGTACATTTATATATGTATATTTCTATTTAGATTCCTAGAAATTTTACTATTACTTAAAGTAAAATAAATTTTTAATACTTTGACGGATTTTTCAATGAAAGTTTTTTTAATAAAAAAATTATGATTCAAAGTTTTTCCACTTATTTTCAAAAAAAAAAATTTGTTTCCAACTTTTGAGAAAAAACTATTACAGTGCCATTTTTCTGCTTATTTTTTTAAAGTATGGCGAAGGATTCGTACAAATGTTGTGAATTGGCGAAGAAAATTGAAAACAAATTTGGTTACAAAGTATAATAATAATACTCATATTTTGTGAAATCTTAAATGTGATAAATAGTGAAATAGTATGAAATGTAAGCAAACCTTTTTTTTTAACCTGCGATAATCAAACTGGTTGATGAAAAATTGAATTTTTTATCAACAAATTGCAATCTGATAAACTGCAAACAAAATTTTCAAGTGGTATTGAAAATATACAAGAAAAATAAAGAATGGATTTCATAATAAACTATTAATTTACATACATTTAAATGTGTTTCTCAAAAGAATCGATGATAACCAGGGCAACCAAAAATATTTATTTACATAAAAAATATTTACATAAATATTTAAGCAGTTTATGGCGGAACAAAAATATTTCGCCACTTTTAGATTTTTCGGAAATATTCTGAGGTTTTTTATTTTTAATCCTAAATAATTTTAACAATTTTCGACCATCAAAAATATTTTCTTCTTGTTCATGTTTCACCATGTTCTTTTTCTTTAAGTTGCATTCAATTCTAATTTTCATTAAATTTGGATGTAATTATTTGCAAATTAAATTATACACGAAAAATCAAAAATGAAAAATTTATTATTAAAATTTAAAAAAATGCAAAATAAATTTTAAATAATCAAATTGAAAATGCAATAATTTGCATTAAATTTTAATTTCTTATTCTTTAATTTAATTTAATGCATTTCATTTTCTTTAATTTGCAGTTTGAAAATTACCGAGAAATTATTCAACATGTCACATATTTACAGATTCATAATCTGTTTCAGTTTTATAATCTTGAAAAATAAATCATCATAATTAAAACATTATGCTATTTGAATTGTAAGTCGAAGAGAACTTAGAACTTAACAACTTTGATTAGGAGCCTAAAATGTAGACAAATCTACAAAGAACATAAAATTAGCTTGCATTTGATCCAAAATATTTTTTGCTTATCATAAATATTTCCCTGTTTTTTCATGCATAAATAAATAGATATTTTGCATTTTATTGTAAATATTTTTGATTGCCCTGATGATAACAAAACCTAATGAGGATTCAAAATTAAGAAGTCTAACAAATTTGGAGTATAATAATTCCATATAAAAACATACAGTTTCAAATCTTTCGAAATAACTTCTCTGAAATAAAGAATTTCAAGTATTTTCCGAGTCTTTCAATATATTCTGCATCACCTTAATGGCATTTATTCAATATTCTCTCTATGATGAACAACCATCACTTTTCACGTTAACAAAAAAGTCTCATCCATCTCAAACATCACTCAAGATTTCATTTTCCATTTCAACAACGACCCAACACGAACCATAACAAATATCCTGTGAAGAATCGCGTTATACTCGGCTCAAATCACGTAATGTATAATGATTCCCATCAAAATCACGCTCCCCGCGATATCATTACAATTTCTCCGAAATCCTTTCTCAAAGGGGCATTCAATCTCGATTAAAGAACACGGCGAAATTGATCAGTGTATAAAACAGCAAGGAATCAAATTTTTTGGAATGAGCCACCATAGTTTCATTAAGAATTTCTGATAAATTGGCAAGTCAAATAGAAAAATTGAACATCGTTTTTGTTTTTCCAAGTGCTTGTTCTTAGAAAATATACATTTTATGAGAGTTTGAATCAAAAATTGTTCAAAATACATTTGATGAACTGCAGTGTTAAAAAAATTTTGATTGTCGTTGATTTTAAGTATTTTTGTCAATTAACAAAAATGCAAAATATAACATTGTAAAAAAGAAAATTTGTATTTGTACACATTATACGTTTTAATTTTGAAACGAACATTTTTTGAAATTTGCAAATAAGTTATGAATTGAATGACATTTGAAATTAATGATCATCTACCAAAAATCGTTGCCGACCATTTTCCCTAACAGCCTTTTTCCCGAACGGTCATTTTCCCGAAAACCGTTTTCCCGAGAAGTCTTTTTTCGAACGGCCATTTTTCCGAATCTGTTTTCCCGAAGGGTTTTTAATTTTTCCCAGTTTTTCAAATTTCAAAACTGTAATAAGAATTTTTAATTTATAAATAAAATTTAAAAATTGTATTTTTTAATTAATTTAAAATAAAATTTTGAGTGAAAATTTTTTAATTTTGAAATAAAATAAAATTTACAATTTTTAAATTCAAAACTTTTATCAATACTCTTTTTATTGAAGACTCTTCTTATGAAATTCATATAAGTATACAATTGAAATAAAAGTGAAACTCCAACCGAAATTCGGAAATTAATACTTTCGGAAAAATTGTCGTTCGGGGAAAAATACTTTCGGGAAAATGGCCATTCGGGAAATAATGCGTTAGAAATAATGACATTTCGGGAAAATGGTCATTCGGGAAAATGATTGTTCGGGAACTTGGATTCGGGAAAATGATCGGGAATCACCAAAAACATATAACAATAATTTGAATATTACTGGAACTATAGAAAAACATACATTTGAACAAAAAAAGGTTAGGGTTCTTTATTTTCATTTAGGATCTACTAACTGTTTAAAAATTACCGAAAAAATTAGATTGCAAGTAAATATATTAATAATGCAAAATATAACATTCTAGAGAAGAAAATTTGTAATTATACACATTATAAGTTGTAATTTAAAGAAAACATTTTTTTAATTTGCATTGCTTTTTTAAACAATGGTTTGCTTATGAACAAAAAGGAAAATGAGTTGTGATCTGAATGAGATTTGAAATATTTGAATACTCGACCTTTGCAAAAATCGTTTATTTAAAATAAAAATTTAAGGCTTCTTTATCTTCATTTAGGATCATTATCAATCATTTCATTAGATCAAGAATCAGCGAAGATATTGAAAACGCACTTCTGATCTTCTGCTAACGAAGGTAACCCCTGGAGATATCAAGTCGTTCAAAAATCGAAAATAAAACTCGCGTTGCGCAGTTCAAGTCTCGTTAAAATTCCGATGTTAAATTAAACGTTTACTTCGTAGTAAATAAACTTGCGTTTCCAACATTATTTTAATGAAGGTTCGTGAGAAAAAACAGAATTTTCCACTGAAGGGAAATGGTCAGTAGGCTCAAAAATATTGTATCGAACAAGCATCGAAAATTCTGTGAAAAAAGAAAGTCGAAAATTTGGAAAAATCGAATATTTAAACAATGATAAGAAAAAATCCTAATATTTTTCTCTAATACTTTTTTCATAATCCGAATTCATGATCTTTATTTTACTTTTGAATTTTAACTGAATAAAAAAAAATAAATAAATGAATAAATTATCAATTCGAAAAATCGATAGTACACTCTCAAATGTTAATTACATCCTAATTAGAAAAAAACACATAGTTGCATGCTTGGGAAACTAGTCAAACGCTTGTGCCAAAATAGCTTCACGTGATTTCGACAAAACCCCGCAAAAATGAGGACACACCTTGATGCAAGCAAAACATTCCTGAGCATTCGAAAGTTTTTCGATTTTATTCATCAACTGAGCACACTGTTTTTAATGCGTCGTTGGCAATTTTTAGGTGTGTTACGAAACGAGGCTTTTGTTACGTTTTATTTCTCGCTTGGAATAATTATTGGATTCATTTTTCATAATGGTATTCGACTTTGCGATTCGCATCATTTATGATCGAATATTAACTATTAATTTCAACAATTTTCGCATCGTACGTTGCAGAGCCTAATTCATTTCGAGTTAGTAAAAAATCTGTAACATTTTATAAGAGTATTTAATGTTAGAGATATTGATTCTAAATCTTTATATTTCCACGTGTTTCAAAGAGTGAATTGTCACTCTAATTGTAAGGAATGAAGATTTGGCAACGTTGGACGACCAGTAGCTTCGAGTGACTCAGCCTTAAGGTTTTCCGCTGGAGCCGACGCAGGTGATTGTCGCTTTCTCTTGGCACCTGCGCTCGGATTGGCGGAAAACCTTTAGGGGATGTTCTCATTGAACTGTTTCGAGAAATTGATTTTTTTTTTTTTTTTTTTCATTGTTTGAAAGATTAGGGACTTTAGAATAGTATACGAAAAGGATTTTCCCGGATTCGAAACGAAAAACGGGTTTTGGGAAAACTTTGTCACGCTCGGCACGGAATTGCCGCTGCGCGCCACGTTCGATCCTATGTTCGCAAGGGTGCAGTGGCCAGACGGTGAAAATTTTTTCTCATGAATTTTCTGAATTTTTTAGTCTAAGGGTTTGTAAAACTTTTAAAAGAAACCGCATCACAAAATCAGTTATAGTTTTCTCACAGTAAAATTCCAAAAAACCCTTCGAAATACGACCAATACATGAGAACGTTTCCTTAAAGCGTTTTTCTCAAAACTACTTTTTCCAAACTGGTTCACACGATTTCTAAGGAACTAGTAAACGGATTTTGATAAACTTTTTTTTCAAATGTGTGGAAATGTACTCGCTATCGTCTGACGGACGTTTTTTTTCCTATTGTTTATAACAAATGTTTGATGA
>JAPYZL010068052.1:0-27746 GCA_030522825.1 Platygaster orseoliae | reverse complement strand
TACCTTCGGGATCTATTAATAAGTGATGGATGCTCGTAGCGACTGGAGCGTGAAAATTTGGGTCTTCCTTTTCCTCGCCTACGGATATTTAAATTTGTCATCTTTTTCCTTTCGTGGAAAAGCTTGAATTTAGAAATAAAATAGTGTATGGTATAACGGCGGACGCACTGTATACGGAATTGAATTCAAAAATGACTTCTGTAAAGTCATTTTATTTGAATATTATAATTTTTGGTTGTCATAACCAAAGTCTTGATTGTAGTACCAAAAACTTTAGTTGTTTCATATCTTACGAAATCAATGGTTGTTGTAACCAAACCATTTTTGTGGGTGCAGAAAGCGCGAGCGAAAAGTAAGTTGTGAATGGTAGTGAAAAAAATGTGGAGATGAAGTTGCCGCGAGGTCTTTGGATAAATGAGTCACGTCGATAAAACGGAACCGGCGATGAAC
Organism: Platygaster orseoliae; assembly: GCA_030522825.1. Taxonomy (NCBI): domain Eukaryota; kingdom Metazoa; phylum Arthropoda; class Insecta; order Hymenoptera; family Platygastridae; genus Platygaster; species Platygaster orseoliae. Next base: position 27,296 of record JAPYZL010068052.1, on the reverse strand, counting down.
GCGGAAACGCCGCCGCGTTATTAATGATTACCGTTGATTACCGCGGCGCGTATGGGGAGCTCTCGCCCAGAGGAAGTCGAGTGCTCGCGAGCTGTCGAAGAGTGAAACACCGAAGCGCCGGAAAAAGGACGGAGGAGGAAGAAGAGAGTTAGATAAGAAGAATGACTGTGACGTTCTCTACGTGAGGCGAAAGCCGGTGAACGTCGAACGGTGTCATTCATTGATTGCCGGGACGAGGGCAAGAAGTACTGTAAAACACCGCAAAACGACCTGTCCGCATTTTTACAGATTTCGGAATGGATGGTATTTAAAATCGTTTTGTGTAGGGAGGAGTAATTTGGGGGATTGTAAGAAAATAAATAACAGATGAAGTATGCGTCGAGGAAAAAAAATAGCAATTTGTAGTGTTAATATTGAGGAAATTACTGTATTATTATGATTTTTATATACAGGGTGTCTCAAAGTCGGCAGATCACCCGAAAACCATGTATTCCTCATGAAATTCTAAGACGATTTTCCCTTTGCCATTTTTTACAAAACTCAAAATCGAAAAAGTTATTCCAGTTTGAAATTTAAACAATGAATGCTCTTTTTCGACGAGTGGAGGTAAATACTACGGACCAAACTTTACCCAAATTTTCTACATATTTTTCTGAATTGAAAAGTCCTTTGCCACTTTTCACAAAACTCAAAATCAAAAAAGATACTCGAGTTAGAAATTTTGACCAATCAGATTTCTCAGATTTCAAACTCGAATATCTTTTTTCATTTTGAGTTTCGTAAAAAATGGCAAAAAACTTTCAGACTCAAAAAAATATGAAGAAAATTTGGATAGAGTTTGGTCCGTGGTTTTTATCCCCACTTTGGTCCGTGGTTTTTATCCCCACTCCTCGAAAAAGTGCATTTATTGTTTAAATTTCAAACTTGAATAACTTTTTTGATTTTGAGTTTTGTAAAAAATGACAAAGGGTAAATCGTCTTAGAATTTCATAAGGAATACATGGTTTCCGGGTGATCCGCCGACTTTGGGACACCCTGTATTATAGGACATATTTTTTACTTTAATAAATAATAATGTTCAATAAAAATGAACGAGTCGTAAAAACTTTGAAAAAATGAAGGTTCCCAAAAAAATTTCATTTAATAAATGTCATGGAAAAATTTGAAGTTTATAAATAATTTTAAATAAATTGTGTTAAATATTTTTTGGGTACTATAAAGTTTGCTGTTTTGATTGAACAATCCTAGAAGAAGCAGAAAAGTTTTTTTTCCTGAAAACTCATATATTTTTCTTTTTCGTTTAATTTTAAACGTTTAGAACTTCAAGTACATGAATTAATCCAATTGTAACTGAGAGAGAATGGAACTTGATTATTATGTTAGTATTGTTCCTTTTTTTTTCGAAAATACTACAAAACATTTTACAAATACAGAAAAATAAGACAAATACTAAAGATAGAAGCAGGTAATTATTTATTACAAATTTTTGGAGATAAACATTTTTAAAAAATGAACGAAAACATTAAAAAAGAATGAAACTTGAAATTCTGAAGCATCGAATTCTAGAAATCTATTTATAAATCCAAAAAAATACAATGAAGTTTTTCGAACTGTATTCATACTAAAAGAATACGTTAAAAATTCAAAATCCTCGAAATCTTTGTAGATAGGAAAAATTCTTCGACTTGTATCAATACTGACAAAATACGATAAAAAGCGAAAGTTCTCGAAATCTTTAGAGATACCAAAAATGCCTAAAAATACTGTTTTTCGTTAAGTATATTAAAATACTGAAAATCCATATAAAAGTTTATCATTTATCAAATTTTGCAAGATTTTTGAGTTTCTTTGGATTCTCATACATATTTTTAAAATTTTGTGCTCAATAATCTTAAGTTGAATAGATTTTTGAATTTGAACCTGAACTTTTAGTATTTTTCTTATTTTTTTTAAGTATCAATAGTTTGAAGGATTTTCTAAAATCTTTAGAAATTTCAATTTAGATTCCAAGTATGTATTCTTTAAATTTTTAGTCTTTCGTGTATTATTTATTGGTCGAATTTATGAGACAACTATTTTTTTTTTTTTTTTTTTTTTTGACGGAGAAGAAACTTTTTTGCCAGTTTATTGCAGTTTTTTTCTTATAATCGATTTTTTCCCTGAATTTCAAAATTTTCATTTTTAACCACGCAGAATTTTACCACAAAATTAATGTATTGCAGATAATTTTTTTATTTCAATACACGTTATTGTTACAGCGATCAGATAAAACTATCGGCAGCTGAAAATAACTGTTATTAAGTTATTCATATAGCAATAAACAAATGGTAAATTTTTTTTTAATTTAGTTATTCAAAATGCATGATACATGCTCAAAAAGTTGAAATTCCCACGTGTAAATCATTTTGCTGTAATACTCGAGGAGCAATATACTATCGACTCAAAAAATAGCGATTTTAAAAGAAAAAAAAGCATTTTGAAAAATCTCATTGCACTCTTTGTTTTTTAATGTGTAAATAACAATCACGAGCAAAAAAAAAATTTTGTCGCTATCCGTTTATTTTTGGTAAAGTATTTCTCTTTAAAAAAATTAAAATCCTGAAATTCACGAAAAAAAAACCGATTATGAACAAAAAACAGAGTTGGTAAAAACATGCAACAAATTTTTTCTTTGGTTTAAAAAAAATTGTCTTAAAAAGTCGACCAGTAAACAACAAATTAGAGTTTAACTACAATTTTAAATTATGCTCTGAAATTTTTTATTTTTTTGAGAATTATAAAAATTATCCATTTCTGAAAATTTAATTCTATTAATTTAATTTTTCCAAATTTTACAGTCACATACTTTGGTTACAACATTGGCGATCTACGCCTGTATAAATATAGCTGAATTGGTCGTTGAATGAATTTTCAACGTAACGGTAAAAGTTTTTTAAAATTTGCATACGCATACATCATATTTCCAAGAACAGCTCTATGAAGTTTTATCAATGTCTGTGAAAAGGTGTCTTTCGTGAGGTAACACCTTTAAGAATGTGGCAATAGGCCAAGTACCTCCCTCTTTTTTTTCGATTTTAAGTTTGTTCAAGGTATCATGATGATACATTCAGCCGAAAGAATTTTCGTCAATCATATTAAGGTATTTTAGAAAAGTATGCATATGCTAATTTTCAAAAACTTTTACTATTCCGTTCAGAAATTATTATTGGATGACAAAGTCGACAATGTTTATACAGGCGTATACAGTACGTGATGAATCTTGGAAAATCTTGGAATCGTTTTGGAAGTTGGAAAATGTAAAATAATTAATAATTGAAATACTTATTGAAGTTCCGCGAAAAAGGTCTCAAAACGAGGAATCTTTGACACGTACATAATTTATGGAGCGGCACTCTAAATTTTATCGAGTTGAATTTCACTCAATTCGCAAATCAAATTGGAGTGGACATTTCACTCTAAATGAGTGAAATTTCAACCTTTTTAAAATGATAATCCACCTAAAAAAATTAAGTGTATTGATTTTTTTTTAATTGTTTTTTTGAGTAAAGTATAACTATAACTCATTCCCACTCCAGTTTGATTCGAAGAATTCTCACTCCGAAAAATTGAATGAGCAAGCACCTTGGAAAAATATGAAAATTGAACTTCACATTTCAATCGTTTTATTTTTATTATTACATATTTCAAACATCTTGGAAAAATAAAAAAATTGAACTTCACATTTCAATCGTTATATTATTATTATTATTATTTTTTATTTATTACACAATTATTACAATTATTAATTGTAATTGTAAAAATAATCATAAAATTATAATTATTACAATACTATTAAGTGAACGGAAATCACTCATGCATATTGTACTTTTTCCTAGATAATATAGTAATTTTTGCAACGTCATATTGAAAACATTGTCAAATGATATTGTAGCAATAAATATATTATGTTGTTGAAATTTCTTTACACATTTCGTTTTTTACTATATATCTCGTATTTTTTACAATATCATATTGTAATTCTAAGTAATTTAGATTTAAAAAAATGCCATACAGTTTTGCAAATATACTTATATATAGTATATAAACAAACATACTTGTATAGCAATAGTTGTTCGTGACTATAATTCATGACATAAGTTAAATAAAAAAATAAGACATTATATTGGAAAAATTCGAAAATGTATGGTAAATTTTACTATATACAATGAATTATCGCCATGTATATTTTGACATGTACAATATTTTCTCTTTGAACATGAAATATATTTTATAAGCTGAAAAACAAGTTATAAAAGTTGAAATAATATATTACATGTTTTACTATACACAGATATTAGATTCTTTTATATAGTAAAGTAAAAATTGCAATTAGAATAGTACGATTTGCATGTGTGAATTTTTAAATTTCCAAAATCGTTTAGTAAAAACTGATATATATTTTAATTAATAGAATATAAGGATTTTACTGTACAATATTGTGGTAAGTAAAATAATAATTGCAAGTTTTTTAATAATATTTTAAGAACTGCAATATTATTGTGAAAAGTGCAATATTATTGTACTTTTTGCAATATATCTGGCGAAAAGTGCAAGATTTTTTTCTTAGTGCTCCGAAACGATCAAATTGTTATAAGTAAAATAACAATTGCAAATTTTGCAATAATATTGTAAAAACTGCAATATTATTTTAAATAATACCAAGTTATTGTTCTTTTTGCAATATATCTGACAAAAAGTGCAAGATTTTGTTCTCAATGCTCCAAAACGATCATAGTAGAGTGAAAATTACAATACGTGTAGTACGATTTGCACGTGTAAATTTTAAAATTTATAAAATCGTATAATAAAAACTGTAATACATATTTTAATTTATAATATGACGTTTTGACTATACAATTTTGTGATACGTAAAGTAATAATTGCGAGTTTTGCAATATTATAAAAATTGCAATATTCTTGTAAAAAGTACAATAATATTGTACTTTTTGCAATATATCTGGCAAAAAGTGCAATATTTTTTTCTCATTGCTCCGAAGCAATCAAATTGTTACACTGTTAAAAATGTCATTAATTTCAAAAAACATTCATGTATGGTATTTACATTAAAAATAATAAACACGTGTATTAGACTCACAATCAGACTAATAAAATTATCTATTGATTTTAATTAACGCATATTAAAATCTGTCAAAGGCATATCAAAATAATAGACTTGTATATTGTATATTGTATAAAAAATTCAATCAAGAAGTCAATTAAAACTCAAGAACGTTTATTCTTCTTTTGAACTTTTTTTCTTCATCAACTTTGTATATTGATTTTCATATGCGTTTATGTAAAAAACTTCCAAGACAAGTTTATTGAAATTAAACAAAAATTTCTAACAGTGTATATGTAAAATAATAATTGCGAGTTTTGCAATAATATTGTAAAAACTGCAATATTATTTTTAATAATACAACATTATTGAACTTTTTTCAATATATCAAGCAAAAAGTGAATGATTTTTTTTCCCAGTGCTCCAAAATGATGAAACTGTGATAAGTAAAATAATAATTGCAATTTTTACAAAACTGTTATAAGAACTGCAATATCATTGTCAAAAATACTGCAATACTGTCTTTTGCAATGTATCTAGCAAAAAGTACATGATTTTTTTTCTCAAGGCTCCAAAATGTTGAAATTGTGATGAGTTGAATAATAATCGCAAATTTTACAATACTATTATGAAAACTGCAATATCATTGTCAAAAATACAATAGTATTGTATTTTTTTCAATATATCTGGCAAAAATTCATGATTTTTTTCTCGGTGCTCCAAAATGATCAAATTGTGATGAGTAAAATAATAATTGCAATTTTTACAATACTATTATGAAAACTGCAATATTATTGTGAAAGCTGCATATTATTGTGAAAAGTACAATAATATTGTACTTTTCACAATATACCTGGCAAAAAGTACAATATTTTTCTCTCATTGCTCGAAACCGATCAAAAATTCGACTCGTTCCGAGTATAACTCCACTCGCAGTAATTTCTTGGAGTCGAAGGCGATCAACGTCTCGGCAGTAATTGGCCCCGATGCCTTGCCCGGCCGGTCTGGCAATCGAAAGAATGGAGGAGAGCCCTCGCTATCTCGTCCGGTCGAGTGCCTCGTGTACGCCGGTACACGCGCCGCGCGATTCGGCGCCGACGGGGACGACGTCGGACTACGACGACGCGTATCGATCGCGGGCGTCGGCACCGCCGCCGCCGTTGCCGCTGCCGCCGCCGCTGCCGCTTGCTCGGTGGCGCCCTCGACTCCGGCAACCCAACCACCCACGTCGGTGGCTCGGCGATGGCCGTAGACCCGCGCGGACGTAGACCGTCGTGCCCGCTATACGAGGCCGTCGCTAATTGACCGGCGTTCAAACGAGACCATGTTCAAGTGCCGCCGTCCAGGCACAAGTTGCGTCGCGCGTGATAACGTTTCGGCGTTCGCGATTACCTTTTTTCGACCTGGAAAAAACGTGCCGGATAACGCCCTGCTCGGCTACTTTCACGAGCCCCCGTGATCCAACGCGAACAACCATCCCCTTTTTGCACCATGTAAGGATACCTTCTGACCCGAGGTAAACCGGGGGCGGGGGGGGGGGGTTGAAAAAGGTTTTATTTAAAAATTGAGCAAGTTAATTGGAAAATCTGGATGGTCACGTGTGGGAAATTTTTCTGGGAATGAGGTGTTAGAGAAGGATATTTGGGGGAATGCACGCGATTTTGGGGTTTTTTTTGGGGGGGGGGGGGGCGCTTGGCCCTTACGACTCCTACGAGAGTCCATAATGGTTTGTTATTGATCTATCTTGGCGTCTTTCTCACACTTTTCTTCGTCTTCATCCCGTGGAAGCTTACTTTAGGAATGGTCGAGGGTAGAAAATGTAGGGTGAGTCGGCATCGGCTCTCGAGGGGGTGCCACCAGTCCGAGAATTCCTCTTGAATTGTATTTCGGGATGGCGTATCGGGGTTTTTTTTCTGCGTCTTGCTGAGAATGTGTGCTGCGGGGAAAAATTTAGGATTTTTGAAGTGGAAAATGTAGGGATGGGAGATCGAGATGAAATGTAGTATATTTTACTGTATGCAGTATTGTATTATTTAAAATATTCGTATTGTAGACATTGGCGTATAGTATAGTAGTTTAAGCTGTACAAATAATGTAAAAAATATAATATGTTTAGTATTTTTTACTATACATCAACTTGGATTGCGATATTTGACATTTACTAAACTGCATAGCAAAAATAAGTATATTTATGGCTCGATGTACTAAAATATATGAGAAATTTCAATAATATTGCAGGTTTTCTTAGAATATAGTCATTTTTCCAATATTTTTACTACAAACTAATAGGTTTTTTTCTCAGGGTATCTTTTAGAACAGAGAAAATTTTGAAATTCAAAATAATATACACTCCTAAAATTTCAAAATTTTTAAAAAAATATTCCATATTCGTCTATTTCAATTCTATTTTATTTCTTAATTTTTTTAAGATTCGAAATTTATTAAAATTTACAAAATTAAAGAAGAATTTCTAATATTGTAAACAGTTCTTTGGAAAATTGACTTTTTCGAAGTTTTGGAGACTCGTAGATTTTTATTGAAATGTCTAAAGTAATCGATGATTTTTGCACGGAAAAACATTTTTTGATTTTTTAAGAATTCAAAGAGCTCAATACAGTTTCTATAGCTTAACAGAATTTCGAAAAATTTCCACAATTTACGAAATTCGTCGACATTTTTCAAGATTCTATAGATTTACAGTACATTGTAAAATTATTGAGAACTTTCAAAATTTTCCATTGCACTTTTTGAATGAATTTTTCTATGGAACCTTCATATTCTTCAAAGTTTTGACTACTTGTTGATTTTTATTGAAAACTGTTATTTATGAAAGTAAAAAATACAGCATGTTTAGTATTTTTTATTTTATATCAACTTATAATTGCGATATTTTACGTTTTAGTATACTGCATGGTAAAAATAAATATATATATTATATATGTAAAATTAAAATAATGTTGTAGATTTTCCTAAAATATAATAATGTTTCTAATATTTATAGTACAAATTACTAGGTTTTTTCTCAGTGTATCTTTCGGAACCGAGAAAATTTTGAATTGTTTGAAATATTTCATTATATCCGGAATATTTGAGATTCTTAGATTTTCTAAATTTAAAAATTTTTTCCATATTTGTCTTTTTCTATTCTATTTTATTTCTAGATATTTTAAAATTTGAAATTTCTTACCTACAATTTACACAATTAAAGAACAATTTCTGATATTCTACGAAATTCTTCTAAACCTTCAATTTTGCAAGTTTTGATGACTCGTAGATTTATATTGAAATTTCTTAAGTCATCGATGATTTTTATACGTAAAAGCATTTTCGATTTTTTGAAAATTCAAAGTCCTCAACACAGTTTCTACAGTTGAACGGAATTTTAAAAAATTTCTACAATTTACGAAATTTATCGACATTTTTTAAAAATTATACAGACTTATAGGAAATTGTAAAGCTATGAACATTCTTCTGAATTTGTCATAACATTTTTTGAATGAAATTTTCTTTGGAATCTTCATATTTTTTAAAGTTTTCACGTCTTGTTGTCTTTTTATCGAAATCTGTTATTTACTGAAGTAAAAAATACAATACGTTTGGTATTTTTACCATATATCAACTTATAATTGCAACTCTCTAAACCTGAAACAGTTGAAATTTTACTGTTTGAAACAGTGAACTCAAATGACTGTTTCAATAGTTGATTTCAATTGTCGAACAGTTGATTTAAGTGTTTGCTCAGTTGAAACAACTGCCGAACATTTATTTTCACTTATTCATCCAGCCAAATTGATCAATTCAACCAGTTGAAAATAGACTGGCAATCAGTGAAAATCAACTGTTTCATATTTAGAGAGAATATTCGACTTTTACTATACTGCATGGAAAAATAAATATATTTGTAATATATGAAAAATTGAAATAATACTGTAAATTTTCCTAGAATATTGTAATTTTTCCAATATTTGTAGTACAATTTAGTAGGTTTTTCTCTCAGTGTGGTATTTTTGCGAGGGAAACTTGAGAAATTATGGGGAATGGGCTGGTTTTGAGGGGTAATTTAATGAAACAAGGGTTGGAATTGGGGTGGAAAGGATCGATCATAGAGTTTGACAAATAGATGCGTAGAAACCGAGTTGAGGCGGAGAAAAAGTTTTGGCTTGATGGTTTTCGGTTTCGTTTCGTCCAGGGCTGGGGAATGCGTAGATAAATTGAGCATCTGACTTAAGCAATTCGTTTGAAAAATTTTAGATTTTATTTGAAGACACACGTGTCTCAGTAACTGATAAGTTTCATTAAATTAATCGGTGATGTACTGAAATATGTGTGTTGCTGAATGTAGTGTTTTTTTTTTATTTTTAATTTCATGTTGTTTATTGGAATGAGAACTGATGGAAAAATGTGACTCATAAATTCATGTGAAATGGGATTTTATTTTATTTATTTTTAATATAAAAATGATTATTTAGAGATTTTGAAAAAAATTCAATAGTCAAACAGAAGATGCATAATTTTGTATGTATATATTAAATGATTTGTTATAATTGTTGCCTCACTTAGAACTTTATTATTTACAAATTTCAAGTATTTAAGACGACTCGGAAGGCATTCTCTTTTCGTCCTTCTTCCTCTCATTTACTTTCCATTCTATTCGTCTCTCTTGCACTACAGTATCTTCATCGAATTCTGGAATTTTCATAATTTTTTCTATATCGACACAATTTAAGGGATTTGTGGACTTGACCAATTTGTGAGTAATTGACGGATCGACTAAAGAAGTCGTAACGCGCTCTTCTCGCGAGAATGATGACATCGCTATTCATTTATGCCGCAAAATGACCCTTATTATCTTATCGTTACCACCACCCGTTCTGTTTCGTTGCGCTTTTATTAAGGCCGCGCGCACCGCTGATATCGCCGTTTGTTCTCATGATTGCTACCTTTTAGCCCGATTGTTTTACGGCCCTCGATCGATAATACACGCTGCTTGGTCGTTGCTAACATTTTGCGAATCACGCCCGGATTACGGGACAATTCACTCTCGAAATCCACAGATTTATTTAAAACCTAGCACTTATACGATTTTGAAATTCGTCGACGTCTCAATTATTATTTTGAATTATAGGTAATAAAGTCTCGAAATCTATAAGTTTTTGAAATAATAATATGAAATTTTACAGGGAAAGAAATCTATGGTTCCAGCGACCAAAGTTTTGGTTATGCGAACCAAAGTTTTCATTATTAGTTGAAATGATCAAAACTTTTGTTGCTGGAACCAATTATTTCTTCCCACGTATGTAGTTGAAAATTATTAATATTTTTAACTTATTGTTTAAGAAAATTGAAGAGTGACGAATTTTTTGATTGCAAGACGAATTTTGACTTTTTTGAAAATCGAAACTTTGATAAATTTTTTGACGTACTTGATGCTTTCGCATATTGAGCTCGTATGTTAAACTCGAATCAGGTTAGGTTTCGATTGTTGCACTTTGATATCATGTACTGGCATGAGTTGCATCCATACGTAGCTCTTCTGCTATCTTTAGCTCACTTTATGAAATATCAATCACTAGGTCGAGGCTGTTTTTCCTGTACAAATCATAATGTTTCGTATGATGAATTCGGAACTATACTGAATTTATCGATAACTTGAATGTAACTTATTATTTATACAGACAACTGGTAGTTTCCACAAATTGCAGGGTTTTCTACAAATTCAGTTTTTTGTAATAACTGTTTTTAAATTATTTTGGATAAAATCTTGATGAAACTATTGTAATATTGATCAAAATTACTGTTTCCGCAAATCGCAAAAAAAATTTTTTATTTTTATTTTTTGAGAACATTGAGTGGGTATTTTTTTAATAATTAGGAATATTTTCATGTTCGTCGAAAAATTTATTGCAAAGATTATTTGGGGTGCTACAAAAAATCTCGAAATGTGTGGAGGGAATGATGATAACATGTCGACATTGAATCTAAAAATAAAGAAAGTATCATATCAGACTGCTACACTAAATAAGGTCGACGACCTATGCCTTAAAATATATATCTCGGTTTATTTTAATTTCCGGAAGAAACTGATCCCTTTCTTATTGCCTTTTTTTTCTTATTCGGTGTAAATGCAAAAATGAATACGAATTAGTGCATGTAACTTGCGTCAAATGATCGTATTTTTTGGGGTATATGTAATGTTTGATGTCTGAAAAAATATTTGAAAATATTATTATTCTATAATAATATTATAATATTTCATAATTCTGAAGTATTGAATTTCGGGATATTATTATTTAATAATGCTTGAATATTAAATTATAAGAAAATTAAACAATTTCAAATAAAATTATAATCGTCAAATATTTATTATAGAGTATTAATATTTGATAATGTTAATAGTCTATAAGAATATTAAAAAAACGTGAATATTCCAGGATAATCACATTAACAGTTTTAGAATATTTAATTCTAGAAAAATGGAATATTTCTCAATAATTTTAAAAATTTAAGGTAAAATAAAAATTCTAAAATATTTACTTTAGAATACCGAAAAACATTAATTCTCCAGAATAGTCATATTAACAATTCGAAATAAAATTTAAATTTAGAAAAATGAAATAATTCCCAATAATTTTGAATTTTAAATAAAATCAATTCTAAAATATTTATTGTAGAATATTAATTATTATTTGATAATATTAATATTCTAGAAGAATATTGAAAAACATAAATATTCCAGAATAATCATATTAACAATTTTAAAATATTTAATTCTAGAAAAATGAAACAGTTCTCAATAATTTTGAAAATTCAAAATAAAATTGTAATTCTAAAATATTTACTTTAGAATGATTATATTTGATAATATTAATATTCTAGAAGAATATTAAAGAGCATTAATATTCCAAAATAACCATATGAACCATTTAAAAACATCTAATTACAGAAAAATGAAATAATTCCTAATAATTTTGAAAATTGAAAATTAAATTGTAATTCTAAAATATTTTTTTTAGAATGGTTATATTTAATAATATTAATATTCTAGGATAATATCAAAAAACATTAATATCCCAGAATGATCATATTAATAATTTTAAAACATTCAACTCTAAAAAAATAAAAAAATTCTCAATAATTTCAAATTTAAAAGAAAATTAATTCTAAAGTATGTATTGTCGAATATTATTATTTGATAATATTAATATTCTAGAAGAACATTGAAAAACATGAATATTCCAAAATAATCATACTAACCATTTAAAAATATTTAGTTCTAAAAAATGAAAAAACTTTCAATAAATTTAAAATTTAAAACAAAATCATAATTCTAAAATATTTATTTCTAAATTATTATATCTGATAATATTCATATTCTAGAAAAATGAAATACTTCTCAGTAATTTAAAATTTAAAATAAAATCAATTCTAAAATATGAATTTCTTGAATTTTCATATTTATTGATATTCCAGAAGAATATTTGCTATATTATGAGATACATTCGGAACACATTTGAGTGCAAGTTCATTCAGTTCAATAATATTGTTATTATTTAAAGAAATGAATGATTGAATGACAATTACAATTATTTTATAAATTTTTTTGACGAAACATGAGAAAAATTTTTCGGACGATCAACATTTCTTTAACAAAAAAATTTTCGGTTCAGAATCTCGCCAGTTTGAAATAAAAATTCACTGATTTTAAATAAGTCTCAATTTTTAGTGTTTCTCGTTTAGATTAGGTTTCACAAATTCAAAATTTGGAAGTTACACGAAAAAAAAATCATATTTGGGAACATACGTATTTATTATTGTCGACATAAAATCGATACGTTTTTTTTTTGTTTCTTTGAAAAATCATTATTTTATACAATATGTGAATTTTTGACATCATATAGTTCAGTTAAAAATTAGAATTTCAGAATTTTCTTCAAGTAAATAATAAAGAAATTCATCCATACTCGTTGAATTTTTTTATGTAATTTCATTATGTAATGAATGGTTTTTTCCAAAAAAAAATTTGGAAATGAACGTAATAAGTTTTTTAAATTACAGTGAAGGGAACTACAAATTATTATTGAAAATCGAGGAAAATGATTATCAAACTGTTGATTTTTATCATTGTAAAACACATTTTTAATGTTATAAAACTCAAACGAATTTCGACACAAAATTTCATGAATGTTCTGAGTTCAAAAACCTTTAATAATCAGACTTTTCAACGTGAGTCATCGAAGCACGAATAAAATTTTAAATTAGGAACTGTGGAGTTTCTTTTTTTAACTGTCCTCGACTTCGCCTCGTACTTAATGCCTGTACCATCAAAAAAGGAATTTTCCAAACTAGTACTAACAATATACTATTGTTACGTTATTGGCAAAAGTGATGGAATTTGATGATGACGAGGATTACGAATTATTTTTATCGTAGAAGCATTTGCAAACATAATATAACGTAAATACGATGTATCACATAATTATCAAAAACGATAAATGGCAACAGATATGACATATTTAAGAACTTAGGAAGATTTTTCTAAAACAACGAACAATATACGTTGTTTCGGGGGATTCATTTTCAAGGGGTTTTTCCCCATGTTAGTAATGAAGTGCGATATATTTAAAATTTATTCTCGAAATGGCGAGAAGTGAAAATAAAATAAATATGATATAAATTATATCATTTTAGGAATCGTCCAGTGATAAAGAAAATAATCAAGGGACATACGGATTCTTTCCAAACAAAAGTTTTATGGTAGGGCTGATCAATTTAATCAATTTAATGACAGTCGTCAATGCAATGGCAGAACATGGTCAATCCTACATTTCGAGATTTCAACCTCGATTTGAATGATATTCAATATGGATACTCCTTCTTCTACAATGACAAGAACTTAGGCTCCGCCGCAGTTTTTTGGACCTTGGCCAGTGTGATGATTGGCATAGCTTTCCAACAATTGCAGAAGACTTTATTAAATGTATCTTAAGGTGGTTAAACATAACCGAACTACCGAACATAACAAACACAATTGATACCACCGTTCACTAACGTTCCGACGTAATAAAATTTTTTAAAAACACAAACGTACAGTCGTTGGGTAGGGGGGGAAGGACTTCTTTCCATTCGTACATACCGTAATTGGTAGATCGGTATTGTCTGTGGAAAGAAGACGACGTAAACAGCCGTTCACCGTTCTGATAACCATTCTGCACTAAATTTCGATTGCGAGAAACGGCCTGTCACGGAGCCTCTAGTGGCGAGTTGCCGAAACTGTACTATCTCGTAGCGCGGGAAGTTTTAATTGCGCAATTCCGCAATACTATTTCTACAGAAATCTCGCGTACAAAAATTGTTTGTGAAACATTTTTTTAAATTTGAATGGCAGGAAATTGGAGATGAACGATTAGATATTATCAGAACATACTTAAATAGTACATGGATTACGATATATTGCCTAACGTAAAGAACGTGAACGTAGCCGACCTTTGCGATTTGGGATAAGCAGTAAAGTAGCTATGTAGCTGGGCGCCCCGCGCAACACAGGGACGTAAAATATTTCCTCGGATTTGCTTAAAAACGAGTTTTTTTACCATGAACATCGGTATAAATGATGTAATGTGAATGCAGCAACACTGAAATGAGGGAAATTGATGGGTTATATGATAATTTTACAAATATATATAAGCAATATTTTACTTTCGGTTTTTCTTCGGCCATATAATATTGTCTGCTTTTGAATCTATTTTCAATTTTATTGCATACAACGTCATATAGGTGGAATGACGTAACTTTGTTTGACTTTTTAGAACGACGTATTTTCGATAATTTTTGAGATACAACAAAAAGAAAAAACACGTGTCTGATATTTTTTTATAAACTCACAATATCAGCAATAAAAAAATTGACGCAACTTCCCAATTTTCAAACAATTCATGTTTTTGTAATAAATATTGTGTAATTTAGTAATATTTCGTAAAATAGTATTTTTTAAATTATGATAAAATAGAAAGGTGACCGCGCAATCCGAAAAAAAGAGTAAGAAAGCGTCATCTCCATGCTCGAACGTTCTCGAAAGGGGTGAACGAATGACCCTGAATCAAACCGTCGCGCCATCCGGCACACAGGGCACGCGAGCGAGAAAGAATGAAGGAAGTATGAGAGAAATGACGCATGGTCGGTGTGTACTTTCTCTCTTTCTCCGTGTACGAATACGCCTTACTTATGTGCGAGTGACGCTTTAATACCGACTCGAGGATCAATACTCTCGCGTCTTGCGATCATTCATCTTGCCACGCCCCTCTGCCCTCACCCCTCCCCCCACGACCACGCTTATCTCCAACCCTCCCTCCCCCCCCTTTTTGCTGGTGAATTTCATGTTTTGGAAAAATTAGGTGACGTAATTTATCACTGAGAAAAAAGTCTTGCACTTTTTGCCAGATATATTGCATAAAGTCCAATATTGTATAGTAAAATCGTCGTATATTATTATCTAGGAAAAAGTACAATATGCCTGAGTGATTCCTGTTTACTATATAGTATTGTAATAATTACAATTTGTTGGGGATGCGATTGCAAATTTTTTTGCATGCTTGGTTGAAATTTTCCAACTATTTCGGGGACCGCGTGCGAAAGTTTCGAGTTTGAAGTTGGGAAAAACGCGAGCGAGCCGGGTGAAATGAAAGTCTGACATGTGTAGGGCGTTGCGGCGAATGTTGCGATTAGTTGAGAAATTGAAAAGAAATCGTTTATGTTCCAAGCCATGACAGACGGACAGATTGGGGATGAGGCAAAGTCAGCGGTCATGGCAGAGAAGGCAGAAGAGGTGGAACGCAGCTCGTGGAACGACGAATTGAGTCGATGCCCCAGCTTTACCATTACTGTGGATAGCAACAATGAAGAGAAAGAGGAAAAACCGGCACAGCATCCCCTGGATCGGCTACTCCAGCATGCCACTTCCAAGCAGGCCTACGAAAGGTCAGATTTTTATTTTTTACTTGACAGGGAGAACTGTTTTAATGAGTGCTTATCTTCGTGAACAGTCAGTCTTACTTTAAGATGCAGCTTAATTAATGGAACGACTTGATTGAGTTAAGATTATGTTGACATTTGTTTTCAAGCAAGTCTTGAAACACAGACTTATATTTAACCAATATTTGAATTGTAAGTCGTGTCTTGATTTTAATTCGTCTTAAAATAAGTTTCAATTTTTCGAGTGTTAGAACTCAAGTAGCATGGAACATTATTTAAAAATAGCATGAAATTTTCCTTAGAAGGGGGGGGGGGAATGTGCCTGTTTACAAATAAACCAACTTTTCTTCCTTTGAATTTCAATTTTTGCCTTGCACAATAATTGAGCCTCAAGTTGACCAACTTGGTTGATTTGACTTTGAATGAATTCATCTCTACCTCGAACATTTGAGAATGGCTTTCATCAAGCGTTCCGCAGTTAACTTGAGCATGTAACGTTACGCATTTAAGTAAAGCAGGCAAGGTTTAAAGCTCCCCTTTAGTCTTTCAGCGTCCATAATTATTTACAAGTCGCGCGCGTTCGCCCACACCAGCAGCCGCGCCAAAGACTCCATATATACATATTTCTAACAACCGGATGATCGTCTAAAAACAGCACGCTTCAATGAAACTGAAATAAAGTCAGTCGCGAAAAAATACGCGAGGTGTTTTAAAAAAAAGTTGCCGTTTCCTGAAGTGAAAGTGGACGCTTCGAATTTCTCGACTGAACGTTGGAAAAATAGTTGTTGAATTAGTAACGTTGAATTTGAGGTAGATTTCGCGTTAGTGATTTTAGTTGTAAATTATTTGAACGAATTTTTTTGGGATTTTGTAAGGTGCGATTTTTTTTTTCGAATAGTAGTTTGATGCTCTTTTTTAATCTACGTAATTTTTCGAAAAGGTGATTTTTGTCGTTTTTATGAAAAAAAAATCAAATCGTATGTTTTGAAATAAAATGTGGAAATCGATTTTTTTTTAAAGGATATAATTCGATTTTTGTTTAAAGAAATTCGATGAAAATTGCCTGTTTGAAGAATAATGGAACTTTAGATAGTCATTGTAAATACCCTTAAAAAAAAAAAAAAATACAAATAAATTTAGGAGTTGAACTATTCATTTTTAAACGAAAATTTCTGTGATAAAAAGATTTTCATTTTTTACTGACGAAAAGTAAAAAATTTTTTAGAACCACTCATAATGTGTATTGTCATTTTTTCTCAAATGTTTTTACCTTAAAATAAACCATTGGTTTTTCGATTCTGTAAAATTTCCTTCAACTAAAATTTTTCGTTCAATAGTTATGGTTTTTTGAAAAAAAAAAATTGTTTCTCCATACATCAGGATTTTCCCATTTCATTATAAAATTCATAAAATATCAATTTTTTCTATTAAAATGAAATCTACTGAGAATCCGAAAAAAATATAAGTGTCTCATTATTTCGACACAAAATACATCAGTTTCGTTAAAAAATAAAATCTTGTCCTATGAAATATAGAAATCATCAAATAATCTATTTTCTTCAATTGTAAATAGTTATCACATCATTGATTGTTGAAAGAAAAATAGGAAACTTTGAAATCCACAATGAGAAAAAAACTCAGTAATTTGTACTATAAATATTGGAAAAATTACTATGTTTTAGTAAAATCTACAGTGTTATATTGATTTTTTATATATTATAGCGATTTATTTTTACCATGCAGTGTAGTAAAACTTCAAATATCTCAATTATAAGTTGATATATAATAAAAAATACTAAACATGTTGTATTTTTTACATTAGTAAATAACAGTTTTCAATAAAAATCTAAAAGCCTTCAAAACTTTAAAAAATTGAAGGGTCAAAGAAAATTTTATGTAATAAATGTCATGGAAAATTTTGAAGGTTGTAAATAATTTTACAATTTTCTATAAATCTGTAGAATCTTAAAAAATGTCGATAAATATCATAAATTATGGAAATGTTTCAAAATTCTGTTAAACTACAAAAACTATCTTTGAGGTTTTTAAATTTTCGAAAAATAAAAAAATGTTTATTAGTACAAAAATCATCAATAACTTTAGAGATTTCAATAACAATCGACAAGTCTTCAAAATGTTGAAAAATTGAAGGTTCAAAAGAAAATTTTGTTCAATAAATGTTGAATAATTCTAAAATAATAAATAATATAATAATAATATTAAATAATATAACATAATATTATATTATAAAAAATGATATAATATAGTATAATAATAAATTATATATTTAATATAAAAAATAAATGTTAAATAAACAACAAATGTTAAAATTTTGAAGATTGTTAATAATTTTACGATTTCCTATAAATCTGTAGAATCTTGAAAAAATTCGATAAATTTCGTAAAGTGTAGAAATTGTTCGAAATTCCGTTAAATTACAGGAACTGTGTTGAAGTCTGTAAATTTTTTAAAAATCATCATGTCTTCGAAACTTTAAAAAATTGAAGGTTCCGAAGAATTTTCTTGAGTATCAGAAATTATTCGTAAATTCTGAAAATTGTAAAAAATTTCAAATTAAACAAAAAAAATCTAGAAATTAAATACAATAGATATAGACAAATCTGGAAATTTTTTTAAAAAATCTAGAAATTGAAAAATTTAGAAAATCTGGGAATCTGAAATATTTCAAAAAATTTGAAATTTTCTCGGTTACAATAGATACACTGAGAAAAAAACCTTTTAATTTGTACTATTGATATTGAAAAAATGACTGTATTCTAGGGAAATCTACAACATTATATTAATTTTTGATATATTATAGTACATTTAGCCATGAATATGTTTATTTTTGCCACACAGTATAGTAAATCATCAAATATTGCAATTACGAGTTGTTATATAATAAAAATTACTAAACATATTGTATTTTCTACTTAACTAAATAACAGTACTCAATATAAAAAATATAGGAAATTATTTCACATGATCATAATTTCTATATTTTCTATAATTTCACAATAAACAGCTACAACTATGTAACTACAATACGAATATTTTGAATTATACAATACTGTATACAGTTTACTATATTTCATCTCTATCCCACATTACTATATTTTATAGTAGAATTAACTAGATTTTGATAAAACTAATTATTATTAATTAATAGAATTGATAAAAACAAGTTGATTTTGACAGCGTGAAATTCGTTAACGAGACAAAATTACTGAAAACTTCATTATAGTTTGAAAAATGACGATATTTGACATGTTGTAACGTCGAACTGATTACTCTTCGTATTCTACGTATTAATTATTCCTGAAAAGGACTCATATTTGAGTTGAAACATTGAAAAAAAGATGGGCATTTAATCAAGATGGATTTTAATTATTCTTTGGCTCTGAGTGATCAATTGTTGGAAACAAAATTGACTATATTTTACTCTCATTGTACCGAGATTGGTAATATTGGTATATTTTTCGCGGGCAGAGCTGGATGAAAGTGAAAATTGGCGTGATGATTGTGGCTGATTCGAGCGGTCAGTCGAGTAAAGAAGCGAGGATGACGTTGACCTCAAACGAGGCGCCGGCGTAGTGCAGAGCCTCGGGAGGCAGGAAGGGAGCGCGCGACACGCGAGCCGCGACGCTGACGCACCGCGTATATTTGGCCGAGCGCCTTTTAATCTTTCCCTCTCTCTCTTCCTCCCTTTTCCGCCTATCTGCCACACTCCCTATACGCTTGAGAAAATAATCATTTCTGCATCAAACGATTCCTCGCTTTCGGCTTCAGCCCAATTTACAATTAAAATTCGTCATTATTTTCCCTGAGAATACGATCAAACCGTCAATAATTAACTGAAAAACTAATTTGGTTGGTGAAAACAAACGAATTCTAGGAAGCAGAAATGTGAATTTTTTTGACTGAAACAAAATTTGTTAGAGTTTTATTAATTTAACATAATATTTGACTTTGATTTGAACAATTGTCGGAGTTTTAGGATATACATTTGGTTTTACGTGGAGAAAGTTAATGTTCCGAATCGGTTTAGAAGAGGAAAAACACGGGTTCGCGCTTTTGATGACCAGAAATCACAGTTGACGTCACGAGCAGACAGATTGAAATGTCCACGCTCCGCTTATTTTGTCGCCTGTGTCTCCGCTGCTTCTTCATCTTGGTCGCGACGGTCTAGACTCGCTGCAGACGTTACTTAAGGTTTAGATTAAAATTAGAGGCCCCGCTTTGTACGTTCGCTATCGGTTCAAGGAACGCAGTCGCGATCATCTTTTTTCTGTAGCCTAAACCCAACATCATTTACGAAATTTTCTAGGTATCATTCTGGGATAATATTGGCATCTTAATATGATGTTCTGGGAAATGTGCTCTATAAATTTCTTCGAGTGAAATTCTAACCGTTTTAGAATGATAATTCACTCGAAAATATGAAGTGGCTGATTCACTAAATTTTTTCGTGTGCATTATCAGTCTAAAATTATTGAAATTTCACTCGAGTTTGATTTGCAGGATTCTCACTCAAAGGAATTTAGATAGTACAGGATGTAGTAAAAATCTATGAACCAGGAAGAAATCAAATATTATTTTTTGTATTTGGAATGTGAAAATTTTGTGCCACTTTTAACGAAATTCAAAATTGGAAAAGGTATTTGAGTTTTAAATTTAAACGATAAAAGTAATTTTTAGTTTTGAAATTCCTTACTTTTAGATTCAAAATTCCTTTAAAAAATTCATAATCGAAAAATGGCATTTCAATATACAATTCTGGGAAATATACAGGATGTACTATAATCTCTAAACCAGAAAGAAATCAAATTTTATTTTTTGAATTTCGAGTGTAGAAATTTTGTGCCACTTTTTTCGAAATTCAAAATTGAAAAAGGTATTTGGGTTTTAAATTTAAATAATAAAAGTGATTTTTAGAAAATTGGGGTAAAAACCACGGACCGAAATTTATGTAAATTTTTGTTCATATTTTTTATGGTCGAAAAGTCCTTTGAAAAACTCAAAATCAAAAAAGGTATTCGAGTTAGAAATCTGAGAAATCTGATTGGTTAAAAGTTTAGTTTTTGTACTTTTGTGGAGGTTTATATGGATAAAATGAAAAATTATTTATTATTGGCATTTTTTTTGCGAGATTCAAGGGACTGAATATATTTACATTACAAATTTCCACAGTTAAGTAGAAAATTTTAAAGCAATCAAACTTTCATATTTTTGTTTTATTAGCTCGAATTTTTAGAGAGAACGCACTGATACATTTCGGATTTTTAATATTATACATGGCAAAATTTTTAAAAATCACACGAAAATTAATCATATAAGATTTTTGATTGTAATGGTTCTTTGTAATTTTGCTTATTGGTTTGATTTAATTTCATCGCATGAAAACTGAGATAACTTACAAACGAAAGAATATTTCTGTCAAACTGAAATATGTTAATGAAAAAGTATCGAAATTTAGTATTTTCAACTTGAAAATTTCACATTGAAAAACTTAGAATTGGAAATTCTAAAAAATTCAAGACAGGAAAATAGCAAATTTGAATTGTTGAATGAAAATTGAAATTTTTATATAAAAATCAAATTATTAAATGTATTGAAATATAATCCACAAAAATTCTCAAGTATTGATAGCTTTAACTTTTGAATTGTAACGGCCCTTCGTAAATTTTTTAAAGTTACGGAATTTCATTAGAATAAATCTGCTTAAAATTGTTGTTTAAAATTTGAAGAGTTGAATATTTTGAAATTGGAGTTTCTAGTAATTTTATGTAAAGTATATTACTAGAAAATGACAGATTATTTATTGTTTCGTTGCATTAAAATAATAGAGAAATTGAAAAAAATTTCTTTAAACTGAAAAATTCCAGTAACAAATTTTTGAAATTTGACATGTTAAACTTGGAACATTAAATATTGACATAATTCAAATTTTAAATTCGAAAGTATTTAAGGCGTTAATATGGAAAATTAGTCGCAGCAAAAATGGAGAATATCCAGAATTTCACTACGAAAAAAAATTTTGTTGAAAAAAATTTCGATAATACTGTAAAATTTCACGTAATTCAAAAGAAAAAAAATTAAAATAATCCTTGTTTCAATAACAATACATTTACTGAAAATTTTGAAAATGTTTGATCTGAGGTTCCCTATTTTAATTTAACTTTTTTAATACTTGATTCAAATTGTTTTATGAATGAAAAAACTACACTGACAGAAATTTTTGGTTACAGCAACCATCGATTAGGTAAAATATGAGCCCACCAAAACTTTAGGCATGATAACCAAATTATTGGTTATTGCAACTTAATGATCAGTCATGAAAATTGAGCATTAGTTGCTATAACACAAGCTTTGGTTGTCATAACCACAGTTTTGGTTGCAGAAGCCAAAACTTTGGTGGGTCTATATTTTACTAAATCAATGGTTGCTCTGACCAAATCATTTTTTCTTTATGTATAGCGATAAACACTCAAAAAACTCTCAAGTTCGTTTACTTAAAATGCAAATAAAAATCCAAAAAACTGAGTTTTACATTCGTGCATATGACGAAGCGATTATTACACGGAAAATCGCATATCATTCTACGTCATGAGAAGCAAGATAATTTTGTGTGTGGCTCAGCTGCGGGTGCAGCTTTTTGAGCAGATGCCGCTTTTCACAGAAATACATTTTCATCAGTCGCTTCAAATGTTGCTCCTAGTTTCATTTCTCGAGATTCGTCATAGTTTATTCAGCGTTTGGACAAAGGCAAATTTTTTTTTTTCATTCTCTGCGATGCTTTTCACTGGAATAAAGTATCGTACAACAAATTATTTTCTTTTTTAAATATGCAATTGGGATGTTTTTTTTATCAATTAATTTTTTAGGCAGATCATGAGTGTCAGAAATGAAAGAAAAATTAGAAAATTGCGTAAATTATGCACACGCGCCCCGACAAAACTCGAAATTAGCATTTCCATTCCTTGAAATTAACATACATTAAAATTTTTCGGTTTCCGCGTCTTTGTTTCCCGCGAACGAATAAAAAACTTGCGATGCTTTGGGTTGATAAAAAGTGAAAAATTCGTTATTTAAATGATAGTAAAATAAAAAAACCCTCTGACACTTCCTGTGTCAAGCTATCACGTCGAGCACCCCCCCCCCTCTTTTTCTACTTTTAAGAAAGTTTTGTAATTTATGGACAGCCTGGTATGTGCATAGTTCTGAAACTTTTTAAAGCTTTATGAACGTTGCAAAGTTCTTGAACTTCAATGAGAAGTAATTGCAATAAATGTCTGTTATGACAGCAGACGAATGTAACTGATAATACTTGCAACATTTTGCATAAAGTTCAAGCTTTGAAGCCTTTTCTGCTATTTTTATCATTGCCAACGGATCAGTTTTGAAAACTTTTCGTTTACATGGAGCACGATGTTTTTTTTATGGGGGTGAATGAGAGTGTGAGGAAAACAAGCATTTTTCTCACAGAGTTGAATGAACTTGATTTTTTTCAACTCGTATAGAATGATTTAATGGTAGGAAATTAATGACGTGACGTTCGAGAATTTGGTGGAATTTGTATTGACTAAGTGCAAAATTTTTATGAATTACTTAAAAACTAATTTTAATGTTCAAGTCACTATTTACTTATTCATACATTTATTTTTTAATTGTTGAACTACTTACACATTTTACGATAAAATTTTTTAATAAAAAATGCAATAATTTCAGTAAATATTATTGTTAATAAATTAATACATTTATGGTGAAAAAAGATCGATTATTCTTTATTTTTCTTTTTCTGAAGGGAAATTTGATTATCTTGTGCAGTGAAAAAAAATTGAGTTTATCAAGTTAAACATGAATTTCATGTAAAGGAAAAATCCAGCAAAATGCTCGAGTAATACACGAGAATTCATGAACATTGGTCACGCATTAACCAAATATAGGGATTTCCCTTTGGGGGTGATTGCCACCGAGATAGGAAATTTTTCGGGGGTGAAAAAAGGACAAATAAAACGAGGGATGTGGAGATGTGAAAAACGCGTGAAACTTGGGGACGATGACTCGAAAATAACCTGAGCTTAAATAGTGGCATGTAAGGCGAGGAACAGATGGCGTCAGAGCCAAGGGCGCGTGCCTAAACCGCCCTTATTATTCTTTTCTCCTCAAGATACTTAACGATAAATTGATTATTTCTAATTCTCTGAAACGTTAATGTATTATACAGGGTGTACCAAAATTCACAAAATTAAATAAATAAAAATGAATAAAATAAAAATATAACATATAAAAATATAAAATAAAATAAAAACAAATAAAAATCCCAATATTTCTTTTTCAATTTCGAGTCAAAAAGCCACTTGCCACTTTTTACAAAACCCAAAATCAAAAAAGGTATTCCAGTTTGACATACCTTTTTTTCATTTTGAATTTTGTAAAAATGTGTAAAGGACTTTGACGCGAAATTTGAGAGGGGTAATTGAGTTTCTTTTTGGTTTTGGAATTTTTGTAAAATAATTTTAGATATGAATACAATATAAGAAATCTGTCTTATTTTAAGATGCAACAAAATTAAGGCATGTCTTGAAATTCAAATGTTATCTTGAATTTAATGATAAATTTGTTATAATTCTCTGAAACGTCACTGTATTATACAGGGTGTACCAAAATTCACCAAATAAATAAAAATATAATATTCCTTTTTGAATTTCGAATTGATTTTGCCACTTTTTACAAAACCCAAAATTGAAAAAGATATTTAAATTTGAAAGTTGAAACTCGTAGCTCAAATATTCTTTTTTGAATTGGAGTTTTCTAAAAAGGTGTGAAGGACTTAATTTTAAAGGAATTTTAAAATAAAAAGGGAATAATTTTAGAATGAATACACTGTAAAAAATCAATCTTATTTTAAGATGCAAAAAAATTAAGGTACGACTTGAAATTCAAATGTTATTGATTTATTTTCAAGCAAGCAAATCTTAAATTGAGAATTTAATGTAACATTGTGGACATGGACTTAATTTGAGGTAGTATTTGTATTTTAAGACGTGCCTTGATTTTTTTGCATCTTAAAATAAGATTCAATTTTAGGAGCGTATGAACTCGAGTAGCACGAAATATCGTTTCAAAAAACAAGAATTAGGAATTCAAAAAATATTGGTGAGGAATTGAAAATTTGTGCAGGATTTTTTTCTACTTTTATAGACTAATGGCGACTTTGTGGAAACTATCAAAACTCGAACAAAACGAACGAAAATTGAAATAAGTATAAATTCCTAGATTTAGGTGAAAAAGAAGTGAAAAAGAAGAAGTACGCAGTGCACAAGAATTTAGAATAATTCGAGAAAAAATTTGGCGTAGCCACCTAGAAATAAATACATAAAAAGAAGTTATGGGGACAGATACAACTAATTCGAAATAATAAATTATAAATTAATAAAATCTTTGGGATTATAAATAAAATGTTAAAAGGAATAAAAAAATTAAGAATATTACAGTACCTTCTTTTTTATATGAAAATTAATTTGAATGGTGAATTAATATTTCAATGAAAAATTCACCTTTGTACGATCGATTTATTGAAAATCAATCGTTTCTAATTTTCAATGTTAATAATATTTCTGGCAATTTTTTCATTTGAATTTTCTACAAAATCAAAGTAAAAAAGACAGCAATCAAATAATATAACAATAGTCATGCAATTAATGAGAATTTTAAAATTTCAAGATCAGAAAAATTTGGAATTCTGATATTTTCGATACAAGAATTTTGAAAATTTTGCGAATTTTGTTACGCAATATTCAATTGACTATATTCCTAAAAATTCTTTTGAAAAATGATGATTTGTTTCATCATCATTCGAATTTAGTGTTTCTCATTCATAAATTTTTAGATGAGAATTTGTTATCCAATTTACTGCATGGTAAAAAAAATGAAAAAAGAAGTTACGGATATAGATTCAACCAATTGAAAATAATAAATTATAAATTAATAAAATTGTGAAAAAGTAGTCGTAAGCGTAAAAGTCAAACTGTTTTTGAAATAGCGCTACAACATTAATTAAGAGTTACATCCAATATATGTGGCGTGGACCGTGAAAAGGGACCTAAGGACCAAACTCGTTTGGGCCTACTTTCTAATGCTATTGAGCCAGATAATGTGCCAAAACGAGTTTGGTCCTTAGGTCCCTTTTCACGGTCCACGCCACATATAACAAAATTAGAGAACACGATTTGAAGATGAAATTAAGACGACTCGGAAGCTACTGTAGTGTGAGAGAGATGCATAGAATAAAAAGTAAATGAGAGGAAGAAAAACAAAAAGAGAATGCCATCCGAGTCGTCTTAAGGTGAAATACATAAAACGCATTTCACATCAGTCGAAATCGATTTTGAACAGTTTCACCTGCAAATTGCGAATACTGACTGTGAAAGAAATTGAAACTCAAAATGAAATTTCGACTTGAGCGAAACTTGGTGAAAAACGGTACGAAAATGGAAATACGTATCATTCTCGGATTAATCACTTGTAGATTTAGGTGAAGAAGGAATGAAAAAGAAGAAATTGGCGAAGAGAAAATTACGGCGAGTACGGGAAAAAAAGGGTGAATTGTCGCAGTGGGTTGCTGAGACCACCCCAAGTGCGCTCGCGACGAGCCCTTTGCGACGAATTAGGGCAGGCGTCGTCTCTATTTCCGTATGGGTGTGTGCGACAATTCTGCACCTTCAATCTCGGCTCTTTCACCGCGCTGAATCTTTCCAACGGAAATCACTCTGTTTTAGCCGGTAACGTCGATTTCGTTGCACGTTTCACACCAGGATTTTCGCGCGATCCAAAAGACTTTTTTTTCCCTCTCGTACATGAAATTCCGTGCATCGAGAGCTATCCGCTTGTCAAACTTGGATCGAAACTGATTTCAAAGATTTACAGAGATACATTTTTTCCCGACGTCGAAGTGTGTAACGAAGGGAATTTGTCGAATGCTCGGGGCGAAACTTGCGACATTTTTCAACATCTCGTAAAAAAAAAAATGAAGGACATTATTTTTCTGACGAAGGCCCAACAAAACTCCGAAAGCTTGAAAAATAAAAATACATCCTTCCTCAATGAAACATGATTTTCCCCCCTCCAAACTCACCATACCCCAGCAATGATACCGCGTCTCGAAAAAAAAAAAAAAAAAAAAACCCCCAAAAAGAAAATAAAAAAATAGACAAGGAAGGAAGAAAGA
>JAPYZL010068044.1:0-12394 GCA_030522825.1 Platygaster orseoliae | reverse complement strand
TTTTCTTTGGGTTTTCAAAGATAATTTTGGAAAAAAGCAAGGCAATGTTCAGCTTAATTTTTGGAATTCATCTGTATAAAATCAATAATTTATTAGTTAGATGAAAAATTTCTGAATCATTCAAAATCCAAATTTCAATATTAACGAAATCTCACTAATTTTCTGACATGTCAAAAAAAATTGCTGATTTTTAATTTGAACGCATCAAGAAGTTGCAAATTTTCTGATAAAATATTTTCCTACCCTTGAATTTTTGATTAAAATGCCTCAAATTTGAAACTCGTGACATTTAAGAAAAAAATCAGGAAATTCTTCGGTAGAAATACAATAACTTTTCGAAAACATTTAAAATATTTCATGCATTTTCTTTGGGTTTTCAAAGATAATTTTGGTAAAAGACAGACAATGTTCAGCGGAATTTTTGGAATTCATCTGTATAAAATCAATAATGTATTAGTTAGATGAAAAATTTCTGAATCATTCAAAATCAAAATTTCAATATTAACGAAATCTCACTAATTTTCTGACATGTCAAAAAAAATTGCTAAATTTTAATTTGAGCGCATCAAGAAGTTGAAAATTTTTGAACAAAATATTTTCCTGCCCTTGAATTTATTTTCTTTGGGTTTTCAAAGATAATTTTGGAAAAAAGCAAGGCAATGTTCAGCTTAATTTTTGGAATTCATCTGTATAAAATCAATAATTTATTAGTTGGATGAAAAATTTTTGAAGCATTCAAAATCTAAATTTCAATATTAACGAAACCTTATAATTTGCTGGCTTGCCAAAAAATACTGTCAATTCCTCAGTAAATTCATTCAAATTTTGTTTTCAATTAAAAACACGGAAAATCCGCGAGCTTGTTTTTCTAATATTTTTTGAAAAAAAATCCTTCTGTCAAATTGTGTATTGAAATAGGACATTTTTTTCCATGTCGATTTAAAAAAATTTGCAATAACTTGTCACACAATTTATTATCCAATTGGAAAGTTGCCTTTAAAAAAAAATCCAATTTTACAACATATGTATTTATCATTTTCGAAAAAAGAATTTTTAGCAAATGACGTCATACAATAGAAAAAACATCACTTCAATAAATTTCTTCGAACGACGTACTTCCATCAATTTTTGAAATACGACAAAAAAACACGTGTCTCATATTTTTTCATAAACCAACGATATCAGCAATAAAAAAAATTCATACAACTTCCCAATTACACTTAATTTATAAAAAAACAAAAACCAGACCATTTTTTCAAAATCAAACCCCTCCTGAAACTTTTTCCCCTGACTGCAGTATCCCAAATTCCCACATAGAGAGAAATTTCTGGTTATAGCAACCATTCATTTAGTAAAACATGAGATCACCATAATTTTGGGTAGCACAACCAAAACTTTAGGTACGATAACCAAATAGTTGATTATTGCAACCTAAGTGTCAGTCATAAAAAATGAGCATTAGTTGCTTTAACTAATATTTTACTAAACCAATGGTTGCTGCAACCAAACCACTTTTCTCCGTACACTCTACAAGTAAATACTATGCGGGTGATGAAGATGATGATGATGCAGGTGATGCAAATGGGGATGATGCGGAGCCTGTGGTATCTGATAATGATGATTATACAAAATAGTAGATTGTTGCTCGTACCTCGGACCTTGCTGATACCTTACCGGAACTTGTTGCTGTTGTTGCTGCGGGGCCGGGGGCGCGGGGGGGCTGCTGTGGTCACTGTAACAATCGTACTCCTGCCACTCGTGTTGCTGTTGCAACTGCTGCTGCTGCAGTTGCATTTGTTGCAGTGGGTGGTAAAGGGGTGGCGAGGGGGGTAAGGGGTGACAGGGCCCGAGTCGTTTTTGCGCGGCGACGGCGCAGCTTCCAGTCGAGGATGTGATCATGTTGCCGTTTTCGCCGATGCTGACGGTGACGCTGCCGACGCTGAGGGTGATCTCGCCGTTGAGCCCAAGGGCCTCACTGCCCCCGAGGCTCTGGGACAAGGCCCAAATGTAGTTGTGGGCGAAACGGAGGGTCTCGATTTTCGTGAGCTTGGTGTCCTCCGGAAACGTGGGCAGGGCCAGGCGTAGCCGCTCCAGGGCGTCGTTGAGCGTGTGCATTCTGTGGCGTTCTCGGTCGTTGGCCTTTATGCGACGGTTCCTTTTCAACCTGAGAACCTGTCGACACAAGAAGAAGAAGAGCTATTATCGTCGTCGCGACGTTTCCTTTTTCCCAGATATCTCCGTTGGTTTGGTTCTTTCCCTGATTGCCCGCTGCACTCGTCCCGGCTATTATGCAATCTCTCTTTACCGGATATCGCTTCTCTCTTTTCCTTTTTTTGGTTTGATTGAGGGTTATGAGGGCTTTTGTGAGTCTTCGCATCTTTGCTTTGTGCGGAAGCGTTGGTACGGCAAGACTATGGTCTTGACGACTCAATAGGGATGGATTTTCAAGGTCGAGTAGTGAGAATTTTTCGTGATTCAAGGAAATTCATTGTATGGTTGGATGTTGTAGAGTGACCGAGTCGAAATTTCAACTTGAATTTCAGTTTCTTTTACAGTCAGTGTTCGCAATTTGCAGGTGAAAATGTTGAAAACCAGTGATTTCGACTTTTTTCGCCTTGAAACTTGCAAATTTATGTGAAATGAATTTTTTGAGTTTCAACTTAATTTCATCTTCAAATCGTGTTCTCGAATGTCGTTATACATTTAATGTACACCTTAATAAATGTTGTAGCGTTATTTCAAAACAAGTTTAAATTTTACGCTTATGACTATTTTTTTTCAATTTCATTAATTTATAATTTATTTTTTTCGATTAGTTTTTAGATTTATTCTTTTACCATGCAGTAAATTGGATAAGAAATTTTCATCTACAAATTTATGAATAAGAAACAATGAGTTCAAGTAATGAGAAAACAAATCATCATTTTTCAACCGAATTTATAGCAATACAGTCAATTGAATATTGTGTTACAAAATACGCAAAATTTTCACAATTTCTGTATCTAAAATATCAGAATTCAAAATTTTTCCGATCTTGAAATTATAAATTTATCATTCATAGTATAACTATTGTTATATTAAGAAATTTTTGTCTTTTTTACTTTGATTTTGTACAAAATTCAAATAAAAAACCACCGGAAAAATAATTAACATTGAACATTAGAATCGAATAATTTTGAATTAGTCGAAAATATTATGGTGAATTTTTCATTAAAATAAAAATTCAATGATGAAATTAATTATCATAATAAAACGAAGCCACTGTGATATTCTTTTTTTTAATTAATTTAAAAATTTTATTCATAATCCGAATAATTTTATTAATTGATAATTTATTTTTTTTAATTAGTTGAATCTATGCTCTCAACTTTTTTTTATGTATTCGTTTCTCAATTTATTTCATTTGTTTTACCATGTAGTAAATTAGATAAAAAATTCTTATCTAAAAATTTACGAATGAGAAAACATTGAATTCAAAATGATGAGAAAACAAATCATCATTTTATCAACGAATTTATAGGAATACAGTCAATCGAATATTGAGTTACAAAATACACAAAATTTTCGAAATTCCTGTATCAAAAATATCAAAATCACAAATTTTTCTGATCTTGGAATTTTAAATTTCTCATTGACTGCATGACTATTGTTATATTATTTATTTATAGTGTTTTTTACTTTTGTTTTGTCGAAAAATCAAATAAAAAAATCGCCAGAGAAAATTATTAACATTGAAGACTAGAAACGATTGATTCTTAATTAATCGATAGTATTAAAGTGCATTTTACAATAAAATAATAATTTAACAGTAAAATTATTTTAATAATAAAACAAAGATACTACAATATTCTTTGTTTTTAAATTGTTTTCATAATTTTAATCATAATCCTAAGTATTCAATTAATTTATAATTTATTATTTACAATTATTTGAATGTATACCTATAACTTTTTTTAATGGTATTTATTTCTCAGTTGAAAATGAGCTGAAAATGTTTCTACTACGAATATTTTTTTGGTCAAATAATGAATAAACTTTCTCCTTACGACAGCCTAATTAGTTTTTTACTAATGAATTTCGACTTTTTATTCAAGGTTTTATTGATTGCCTCCAAATTTTTCAATGCCTTGAATGACGTGTTCCCATTTTATTATAAACCAAATTCACTATCTTGCTTTTTCAAAAACAAATCTCTCTAAATCTGATCTTATTCATTAAGGGTATTACGAAACTAATTTTGCATTACCTGTGTAGGGCTTTTGCAGCGCGTGTTCCGAGATTTTTTTCGTTTTTCTTCTTTGGCTGCTGGAAAAATTGTGTCCGTCGCGCAGTTTTCGTGCTTCGGGGACTCGAAACTTACGTCGAAACCCGAATCTGAGGAACTCGAAAGCTCGTCGAAACCACCCTCGCTGCCAAATGAGTATTCTGACGACATTTTGTTTTTCTGCAACATCAAATTCCAAATCCCGCTTTTTATTTGATGCTTAGAATTTTTTTAAAGAGGACACGTATGATTTTTAATCATTGGTTGATGAAAAATTTAGTTACAAATTTTTATTTGGCGAATATTTATTTTTATACATATTTGTAGTATATTGTAAAAATAAATTTTCATATATTTCAATATCATATATTTCAATTTAATATATATAATTTTATATATTTTAAATATTGGTTTTAGAACTATAAAAACTCATGGTATTTTCAACTATTACTTGCAAAGTGTAAAAAACTAGTGAAGAAATTCGTAACATTTTGAATATTTATGAAAATTCCAAATTTTCGATTGTAAAAAAGAATTACGTAAAAGCCTTTATCAATTTAACACAAAATTGACATCCCATGTCTATTGACAATGCTAGAAAAATTATCTGAAAATGAAAACTTGTCGTTTTTCTTCTTAATTCAACGTACACTATAATTCATCCTAATTTTATTCAACTTTGAGTTTTTCAAATAAATAAGACAAAAAAATTATCTGGCATTTATTAATTTCTAGGTACATAATTCAATCGTAAAATTTTATTACTTGAGTTGTAATTAAAAGTAAAGATCAAAAATATCAATTATAACTGAAAATAATCATATTTCTGATACTACAATACGATTTATGAATAATAATATAATGTAGTCCATTAATTCTTCTAGTACGAAAAAATTTGAAAATAGTTGAAAAAAGTTTCAATGAAAATATTAAAAATCTTCTAAATCCTTCATTACTCACTGGAACTTGTAAAATTCCAGTTATTCTTGATATTTCCGGCAAGAAATGAAAATTTCACAAGTTGATAATTTTTTCTATAAATTAACTATTTTATAGATTGTGAACCATTGGCTCAAGGTTTTATACTATATAAATTTCCAAAAAATTTCACTTTTTTTTACTGTACTGTGCAACGTTCTCAAAAACATTTTCCAAGAATTTTCACTCCATAGAAAAAAAATATGCTACCAATTTCACTTTTACCAAGATAATTCCACTTGTAGAGAAGTAATTTCCCATTTAAAAAAATATTATTTTATTCTCCAATTTTCGTAAATACAGTATTACTCTGAAATTGTCAAAATTTCACTTTTTACACAACTTCACTTATAAAAAAAAAGTAACTTCCCATAAAAAAAGATTTTGTTTTATTTCTCTAATTTTCCCAAAAACACTATTTCACTTTTCCACATTTATGACGTTTATGAAATTCCTCGGTACGGAAAAAAATTTACCTTTTCGCCTGAAGATGTCCCAAGAATAAAAATGAGTATCCCAATAGCATAACACAGAACTTGATCACGGCTCGTCAAAATCGCATTTCGTATTTTCCGAAAATTTCCGTGTAGCCGAAACGTAGAATAAAAACGAACAGAAAGAGCTTCTTTACGCGGTACAGCGCGATTTGGTACTAACGTGTCAGGGGGTTTCCTGGGGCTTACAGGGCGCACACCAATCCCGAAGAATTTCGCCCCCTCCAATCTCATGGGGTACGACCAGCAGCAGTTCACCCCATAATAATCAGTACTCGCTCCATCTCTCTTCTTACTCCCTCTTTTTCCAGCTCTCTTTTTACAATATGTACAGTCTCTTTGCTGCCGCCTTCCATTTTTCCAAAGCACTGTAACTTGCGTTATACACGTGGTACACAAGAGCGCGTGCCACTGAGATAAAGCCGCCTTGTTACCGGATTAGAGGTTTTAAGGGCGATTACATCGCTTCAAGATTTTCCTTTTAAACAGTGGCTAAACGTTTATGGTCACGGTGGAGGGCTGAATTTGTAGGCCAGGGGGGGATGAGGAAAATTTTTGGAATGGTATTTATTGTGTATAAATTTTAGATGCATTCTTGACCTTTTGTATAAATTTATTGTACATACAGATTTTTGTGCTGGGGTCGATTGTGCGTAATTTTTTGTGCTAATTGAAATTATAGTTTGTTCTTCATAGATACAAGAAAATAGTTGCAACAATCGATGAAAAATCTGGTTTGGTTTTTATAAAATATGGCTAAATTCTTAGAAAAAACAGAAATTTCTTAAAAGAATTCCGTTTTTTATAAAGACTACCTTATAAAATTATTAATAAAAAAAATTTTTTTAGAAAATTATAAAAATATTATGAAACTCAGTTAATATTTATTATTATTAGTATTTATTATAAAAAACTTGTATGAACCAGTTACTCTTTTATAAACAGTTTAAAAATCTTACAAAAAGTGAATCATATGAAATATTATTATTCATCGAATATTTCAATGTAAAATATTTCACAACATCTTATTAAAAGAATATTAACATAGAAAACAAAGAATAAAGGAAACTCTGAAAGTATAGTCATCAAGTTAAGAAATAGAAATAGCCTGGAAAATTTCAAAAGACTTTTTTTCAGAAAAACTGTTTGAATAGAAGAATTTCTTATAGAACAAATTTTCGTATAAATTTTACACAGGACAAGAAGTGTGTGATATTCCTAATTTTTTCAAAAATAAAGATATTTTGTAAATCCCATATATAATTGTGAAATTGTAATTCTGAATAATTAAATTTTACGATTATAGAAAATGTCGATCAATTCTATGAGTTATTATAAAATTAATCTGAAGTCTTTATAATTTATGTAGATAGAGGGAAATTTCCTAAATTCCGTCAAACTATAACAAATGCGTAATATTCCTGATATTAAAAAAAAAGTATCTTGTGAATCCCTAATAATTGTAAAATTTTAATTCTTATGATAAAATTCTAGTACGATTGTATACAATATCGATAAATTCTGTGAATTATCATAAAATTATTCTCAAATGTTAATAATTTTTGTGTATATAGGAAAATTTCCAAAATTCTGTCTAACTACAACAAGTGTCTAACTTTCATAATGTTTTCGAAAATAAAGATATTTTGTAAATCCCTTGTCATTGTATAATTATAATTCTTGATAATTAAATTCTTCGATTCTAGATAATATCGATCGATTCCATGAATTATTCTAAAAGTATTAGCATATGTTAATAATTTTTTGTAGATAGAGGAAAATTTCTAAAATCCCGTCAAACTGCAACAATGTGTAATATTCCTCATATTTTGGAAAATAAAGATATTTTGCGAATCCCTAATAATTGCCAAATTGTAATTCTGAATATTCAAATTCTACGATACTAGATAATGTCGATCAATTCTATGAATTATTATAAAATTACTCTCAAATCTTTATAATTTTTGTAGATAGAAGAAAATTTACAAAATTCTGTCCAACTAAAACAAGTGTGTAATATTCCTAATATTTTCAAAAAAAAAAAAGATATCTTGTGAATCCCTAATAATTGTAAAATTCTTATTCTTTTGATAAAATTCTAGTACGATTCTATAGAATATCCACCAATTCTGTGAATTATCGAAAATTTTTTCTCAAATCTTGATCATTTTTGTGGATATAGACAAATTTTCTAAATTCTGTCAAACTACAACAATTGTGTAATATTCCTGTTGTTTTTAAAATGAAGATACATATTTTGTAAATTCCTAATAATTGTAAAATTTAAATTCTTATAATAAAATATTACGATTCAAAAAAATATCAAACAATTCCATGTATTATTCTAAAAGTATTAGTATATGTTAATAATTTTTGTAGATAGAGGAAAATTTCCAAAATCTCGTCAAACCGCAACAATGTGTAATATAACTTATATTTAAAGAAATAAAGATATTAGGTAAATCCCTAATAATTGTAAAATTTGAATTCTTCTAATGAAATTCTACGATACTAGAAAATATGGATTGGTTCCATGAATTATTTTAAAAGTATTAGCATACGTTAATAATTTTTCTAGATACAGGAAAATTTCTAAAATTCCGTCAAACTACAACAAGTGTATAATATTCCTAATATTTTCAAAAATAAAGATATTTCGTAAATTCCTAATGATTATAAAATTCAAATTTTTATAATAAAATTCTACGATTCTAGAAAATATTGATCGATTCCATGAATTATTCTAAAAGTATTAGCATATATTAATAACACAGGCCCACAAAAAAACAAAAGTATCAAAAAACAAAAAAAAAAAAAAAAAAAAAAAAAAAATAAAAAAAAAAAAAAAAAAAAAAAAAAAAAAAAAAAAAATTTACAAAATATTTGATATCAAATTCGAATTCCTGAGATAAAAATACTTGATACACATTTTTTTATTTTTTTTTAACTTGAAATTTGGCACTGGGAGGGCGTTGAAAACTGTAAAGAAACCATAACTACCGCATATGCGATAGGTCGAGTATTGAAACTGTAGTAGCTATGGTTTCTTTACAGTTTTCAACGCCCTCCTTGTGCCAAATTTCAAGTTACAAAAAAAAAATAAAAAAATGTTTACCTATGTATTTTTATCTCAGGAATTCGAATTCGATATCGAATATTTTGTAAAAAATTTTTTTTTTTGGTGAGAGCAAAAAATATAAAAAATGAGGTTCTTCGCTTTTTTCTTTTAAGTTCACTTTTAAGTTTACCCTACATCTGACCTCGGATTCGGATTCAGCAATGCCAAATACGTATAAAAAGTCCTGTCTCATCAAAAGTACAGTACATTTTTGTTTTTTTGTGGGCCTGTGTAACTTTTGTAGATAGAGGATAATTTCCAAAATCTTGTCAAACTGCAACAATGTGTAATATTCCATATATTTTAAAAAATAAAGATATTTCGTAAATCCCTTAAAATAGTAAAATTTAAATTTTTATACTATAATTCTACAATTCCAGAAAATATCCGTTGAATATATAAATTATTCTCAAAGTATTAGCATATGCTAATAGTTTTTGTAGATAGAGGAAAATTTCCAAAATCCCGTCAACCTGCAAAAATGAGTAATACTCCTAATAATTTCAAAAATAAAGATATTTTGTTAATCCCGACTAATTGTAAAATTGTAATTCTCATAATAAAATCCCTCAATTCTATAAAATATTGATCAATTCCATGAATGATTTCAAAACTATTATCAAACTTTATTAAATTTTATAGATAGAGAAAAATTTCCAAAATTCCGTCAAACTTCAACAAGTATTTCTAATATTTTCGAAAATAAAGATATTTCGTAAGTCCCTTATAGTAGTAATATTCAAATTTTTATACTAAAACTTTACGAGTCTAGAAAATATCAGTCGATTCCATAAATTATTCTAAAAGTATTAGCATATGTCAATAGTTTTTGTAGATAGAGGAAAATTTCCAAAATCTCGCCAAAGTGCAACAATGTGTAATATTCCTAATATTTTCAAAAATGAAGATATTTTGTTAATCCCTAATGATTGTAAAATTGTAATTCTCATAATAAAATTCCACAACTTTATAAAATATCGATCAATTCCATGAATTATTTCAAAACTATTATCAAATGTTATTAAATTTTGTAGATAGAGAGAAATTTCGAAAATTCCGTCACACTTCAACAAGTATGTAATATTCCTAATATTTTCAAAAATCAAGATACTCTGTGAATCCTTAATAATCGTCGAATTTCCGGAAATATTTAGTCCATATATAGGCTGAGTCGAAGATACAAAAAAAATTACATATATAACAATGCTTTCTAAAGCAAAATTTTAAAAAAACTGAGAGAACTGCACAATAGTATTATTGTAAGTTTGCTGCACGAAGCGTGGAAATGACTTGGCCCACTTTCAGAGATAGTATCGAGAATTACGTTTTTCGCACGCATTGTGCATTGTGCGGATCATTGCTCTGTCGCGACCAGCTTGCAAAATGTGATTCACGCAATGCGAAAGAAAGTAAAACAATAAATTCTGTATAATTTTTCGTAATAACGAAAATAAATTTCTCAAAATCGTTTGGAATGACGAAGCACCATTTATCGTCGCACACAAAAAAAACATGCTCTGCCAATAAATAACCCAATCAAGCAGAACGCGTAAAAACCCTTTTTACCCGTCAGCGAGCATTTTTTTTCGCTCAATGAATCCATAGGCGACAAGCAAAAGCAATACCTACTACACGCCCATTTTTTATTTGATTTTTGATTCTGCACGCTCTGGAAACAAATGTTTCGCGCGATTCCCAATATTTCCTGGTGACACATGCAGCGACGAAAGTTTTAATTTCACGGCAGACTTTTATTGGCGGGCATCGAAATTTCTATACGAAAAAGGGTTGGGGTGACAAAAGCTCTTCGTATGTATACATATGTGTACTTATTTCATTTTCAACCTCGCACAATCGTCCCGTAATTTTTACATCACATTGTTCTCTGACGAAAACAACATTTCCTCAAATTATACTGTAATTAATTAATAACAATTTTTTGAGAACGAGTATATTTCTGAGATACCTAAGAACGTTATTTTTCTAATGATGATGCCTTTGGCATTTGAAAGAAGCACGCAAGGATATTAGAGAAAGTGACTTGACTTGAGCTATGTATCATAGAAAATAAATACAAGTAAGAAAACACTGACCGAAGGCGATGATTATGAATCAGTGAAAAACTTGCAAGTTTTTAAAGCTAAAATTATAGGGAGAACAGACACCTGCTTTTCACTTAGCATAATTGGCTTGGATTCGATCTCTTCAGATACATTGGCTTTCCCCTTTCGCGAAACCAAACTGGGCGTGTTGATACATTGAGTGATATTTTCTCGATTCGACACAGAATGGGCTATGCTATAAATTGGACAGTGTCGAATATTGTTCCAAAAGTCTGTGGACATTCAAATTTTCAGATAGGATGAAAATTTTATTTAACAAAAATTTATGCATTATAAATGCATAAATTTCTAGTATGTCTAAAAGTTGATGCTAGCAAATTAAAAGTCCAATTCATTAATTCTCACACAGAAATCTCGAAATGAATGTTCGACCAGAAATTGATGAAGTGAAATGAGGATTCGAGATGTTTCCTGTCCGATTATCAGACATATTCTATCAACTTTTGAATAGTGTATGGTTAGCGGTTTTCGAAGACACTATACCTAACAGTAATCCATTCGTTGTCGTTCTGTAGCGGATAAAGTATCGAGACATTCACACACGTCACGTCCGTTACTTTTCCCGTCTCTTTGAATTCCAGGCTTGCTAGTAATCACCATGTTTTTTTGGCCTTCGTTACTGTTTTCTTCTCTTTCCCACAATCTACGTTTTTTATTTATCAGTATTTTTTATAACATCGGTATCTGAACAATGTTTTCGTTCTAACGTTTAATTTAAGTAATTCCAAATTCATTGATTTTTGTAAAAAACTCTTTGAAATTCACAGTTGAGGATTTAAAATATTAGATATCTTATTTTCATGAGTAATTGTAGCTATTTAGAACTTGCATCATTATAATTGCCACTGAAAGTAGGAAAAGAATATTTAAAAATCTCACAGTCTAAGAAAACATAACGCATTCACGCTCGCCTACGTGCGAAAGAAACAATTATTTACATACGCGCAAGTCCATCGTGAAAAATGGGTTGAAAAATTTGCACACTTGATTCAAATAACTTTACCCTAACATTTCCATGTGAAAATTTTGCGGGAAATCAAACATGTGATATTCGATTTTTTCAATGTAAAAAATGATTGTAGGACACCTCTTTTTGTTGGAAATCACGGATTTCCAATCCGTGATTTCCAACAACTGTTTTTACAAATGACTGTTTTTTCCATATTATGCAATTTCCAACAACTGTAATTTCCAATTTTTTTATTTTCCAATTTCATTACATCTCCAACAAAAGCGTAGAAAATAAAAACATGTAAAATTTTATAAATGTGTTGTAAATATCAAATTTTCGCGCAAAATATAGAATTTCCAAAAGTTCAAGTTGTATGTGATGCCCGATGGTACGTAAATAATCTAAAATTGTACCATTTTCACTATATTCTTTGTATTTTTTAACAATATAATAAACTCGGTCCTT
>JAPYZL010068043.1:0-20493 GCA_030522825.1 Platygaster orseoliae | reverse complement strand
TTTCATTTGATTTTCCCTGCTTTTTGGTGATATTATAGGGGGTGTTCAACTTACATGCCAAAATTTAAAAGTGCCATTTTTCGTCTCATCGGAAAAATTGTAAAAAAAAAATTCCCTATATAATCAATCGATGTCTGTGACAAAGCTGTAGCATTTGAAGTCCTCTTTCGAACGATACCATAACATCCGCAAAATATTCATTTGGAGTTAAGTTATGAGCAAAAATGCTAAGGGTGTTCAACTTACAAGCCTCTCCCCTACTATTAAAGAATCAACAAAATAAAAATAGAAAAAATTTCTAATATAATAATAAGTTAATTTTTTGAAGTATCAAATAATTTTCAAAATAAAGTTTTAGACAATACGAGGATATTTTTTGGTGTACAACAGAATTAGGTTCTACTTTGACCTTTGCATTTAAAGAAAAAGTCTCATGAAAGATTTTTTTTTTTTTTAATTCACTAGGTTGGTTTTTTTTAAATTACTGCATATATAATGTTTATTATACCGATAACACTGTGTGACAAAATCAAACTTTTGAAAAAATGTATTTACGAAACCTATGCAGAATGGTCAGTTCCCTGAATGATATCCCTAAAGGTTTTTGCTGGGTTAGCTCGCGTTTTCGATTTATTTAATAATTAAATATTGTATTAACAATGCGCCATAACTTGTGAAATATTAGCCCTTTTTTTCATACAAAAAACGATTTCATATTATTTCAGACTGGTAATTCATTTTTGCTGTTACATGATCTAAAAATTAATTGCAAAATATATTTAGTTCGCGAAAAATGAAGATTATAATCATTACCAGTAAAGAATCAACAAAATAAAATTAGAAAGTAGTTCCAAAAAAATGATAAATTTTTCAAAGTTTCGGATAATTTTTAAAAATCAAGTTTTGGACAATATGAGCGTATTGTTTCGTACACAACAGCATTAAGTCCAATTTTGACCTTTGCATAGAAATAGTCTTAGTAATAATAGTTTTTTGAAATAACTTCATTTTTTTAATTACTGATTATGCAAGCTTTATTATACCGATTAACTTTACTAATGAAGAATCAACAAACTAAAAATATAAGGTACTTCTCAAAGAATAATAAATGAAATTTTTAAAATAAAGTTTTGTATAATATGGGCGTATTTTGGTTAAGGACCAGCATTAATTCTAAATTTGACTTTTGTATAAAGTCTTGTGAATGATTATAATAATTTCTTCTTATTTCCTTCATTTGATTTTTTTAAAAATTCCTATTTATTCAACTAGGAAGGTTAATTACAATGGGAAACAATACTATTGAAGAATAAAAAAATTAAAATTAAAAATATTTCTAAAACAATAATTAATTATTTTTTAAAGTTTCAGATAACTTTTGAAATTACGTTTTGGACAATACAATGATATTGTTGGTAACACATCGTTCAAAAAGTCCCAGGACTGAGCTGAAGATGACGTTTGTAATGTCAAACCAACTTCATTTTTCGAAAGTACCAACCTTCAGAGGTGCGTTCCAAAAGTCCGAAAGTTGGACTCGAGTTCAACTCGCGCACGAATTTTGTACCGATAAAAACCTGCGCGAGTTGAACTCGAGTCGAACTTTTGGACTTTTGGAACGCGCCCAAGATGACATCTGTCAAATTTTCACGTCAATTGGACCAAAAACAAAAAAACTACCGACATATAAGTGACGTTGCTTTTACGATTGCGTAAAAAATGGAAAAAAAACCGAATTCTGTGTATTGATAAAACATTGCTTTGTAAAGGGAAAAAATAGCGTGCAAGCCCAGCAATGGCTTGAAAAAAATTACCCGGAC
This sequence comes from Platygaster orseoliae, assembly GCA_030522825.1. NCBI lineage: Eukaryota > Metazoa > Arthropoda > Insecta > Hymenoptera > Platygastridae > Platygaster > Platygaster orseoliae. The sequence goes on along the minus strand of JAPYZL010068043.1, from coordinate 18,673 downwards.
TCTGCTCCATCAAAAAAAACGATTTGCCGGTAGTATTCTGATTTTAAACGTGGTCGTACTGATACAAATGATGCGGAACGCTCAGGTAGGCCACATGAAGCAGTCATTCCGGAAAATATAAAGCAAATTTTGAAAATCGTGATCGATAACCGCAAAGTCAAAGTTCGTGAGATTGCTGAGAGGGTTAGATTATCAACTGGAAGTGCTTTTTCGATTTGAAGTGAAAACCTGGGTATGAAAATAGATATTTATGCTACAAGGGAAAAAAAGGATGATTCCAACAAGTGCAAAGTTTGGGCACGAGCGAAGCGAGTGCGCAATAGCACTCGTTGGAATCATCCTTTTTGTCTTGTGTGGCATACAATATTTTTTCCCATGCATGTGTAAAAGTGGCCACTTAATTTTTTGATATTTCCCGCTGATTTCCGAGTACCCCAAAAAGAGGCTTTTGTTCCTGCATTCCATAGAAATAAAGTGGCCTTTTTTACGGATGCATGAGAAAAAGGCATTTTTCAAATGGGTGTCGCGTTTGCTTACAATCGAACAAAAGCAACAACGAATCAACGATTCAGAAAGCTGTTTGGCACTGTTTGAACGCAATAAACAGAATTTGTTGCGTCGGAATGTGACAATGGACGAAACATGGATTCACCATTTTACTCCAGAGTCGAATCAGCAGTCAGCTGAGTGGCGTGCAGCTGGGGCAAGCCGTCCGAAGCGTCCGAAAACGCAACAGGCAGCCGGCAAAGTCATGGCGTCAGTTTTTTGGGATGCTCACAGTATAATTTACATCGACTATCTTGAAAAGGGAAGAACCATCAATAGCGATTATTACATTGAGTTATTGGCGCGTTTAAAAAGCGAAATTGAAAAAAAGCGGCCTCATTTGAAGAAGAAAAAAATCATCTTTCACCAAGACAATGCACCATGCCACAAGTCAATGGAAACAATGGCCAAATTGAACGAATTGGGCTTGGATCTGCATCCCCACCCACCATATTCGCCAGATCTAGCCCCCAGCGACTACTGGCTTTTTGCTGATCTCAAAAAGATGCTCCACGGAAAAAGATTTGGATCGAATGAAGAAGTTATCGATGCAACTGAAGCCTATTTTGAGGCCAAGGACAAATTATTCTACAAGCATGGCATCGAAAAGTTAGAAAAGCGCTGGAACGATTATATTTCACTTCAAGGGGATTATGTAAATGAATAAAAAAAAAATTTTCCACAAGAAATGTTTTTTTTCCTAGTTAGTCCCGAGACTTATTGAATGATGTGTTACTCAACAGCATTAACTCAATTTTGACCTTTGTATTTAAAGAAAAGGTCTTATTAATAATGATTGTTTGTTTAATTTAATTAAGTTCATTTATTTTTTTTAAATTACTGATTATTCAAGGTATATTACACATATAAATATTAACAGTAAAGAATCAACAAAATAAGATTAGAAAGTACTTCTAAAAAAATAAAAAAAAATTTTTTTTTTCAAAGTTTCAGATAATTTTTGAAATAAAGTATTGGACAATAAGAGCGTGCTTTTGGTATAAAATTTTAAATTATATTTTTGGAATTATTAAAGTTTTACTACACAGATAAATATTAACAGTAAAGAATCAACAAAATAAGATTAGAAAGTACTTCAATAAAAAAATAAATAAATAAATAAATAAGTTTTGCAAAAATTCAGATAATTTTCAAAATAAAGTTTTGGACAATAAGAGCGTATTTTTTGGTATAAAACATCATTAGTTATAATTTGACTTTTGTATTGAAAAAAAGGCTTATACATGATCAGAAAAAGTTTTTTTTTTTTCATTTCCATCATTTGATTTTTTTTTAAATTCCTATTTATTCAACTAGGAAGAATAATTACACTGATTAACATTACCATTGAAGAATCAACAAAATGAAAATCGAAAGTACTTTTCAAATAATAATAAATGAAATTTTCAAGGGTTCAGATAATTTTTAAAATAAAGTTTTGAACAATAAGAGCATTTTTTTAACAGGATTAGGTCTAGTTTCGACCTTGGCATTTGAAAATTATCTACGCCTCGATTTTGAAGCTTTGAAAGCAAAAAAATTGCAGTTATTATGTGAGTAAATACTGTAAGAAAAATATAAATAAATAACAAGTGAAAATAACCATATGGATAAAATTGATTTTTTTTCCAACTCGACAAATTATTTGATATATTAATATTTATTCATAACGAATATCTTAATTCGCTTGTTCATTTAAATTTTCGAATATTGTTCGTATCAAATTGAAAACACAATATTTGTATCTTTTTGTTGTATTATATTTATAAATTTTAATAGTTATTAAGGAATTTTGGGAAAATAAGCTACGCCTCGATTTTAAAGCATTGAAAGAAAAAAAATTACAGCTTTTGTGCGAGTACATACTGTAAGAAAAATATAAATAAATAATAAGTGAAAATAATCATATAAAAACCATATGGATTAAATTGATTATTAATGCAATTCAACAATAAATTATTTTATATTATTATACACTATACATTCTTATTTATTCATAATAAATGTCTTAATTCACTTGTTCTTTAAAATTTTCGAATACTGTTCATATCAAATTGAAAACACAATATACGTATTTTTTTTTGTATTTTATTTATATATTTTATTGCAAATTGCAATGTTTTATTCTTTAGAATTCTTTAAAATATCTACATAAATTGAAATTCTCAAAAAAAATATTTTTACTCTTTATAATACATAAATTTGAATTTTTAAAAATATCTACATATTCAAAAAAATGACCAACAATAATAATAACAATGAATAAAATATTGATGACAGACCTCACAGAAAAACTCATTGCCCCTGAGGCCGCAAAACCACGAAATCCAAGAAACTTCCTCGGAACTGCTCATTTTCCTGAAAAAAAAAAACAAAACAAAACAAAACCGCGTGTTATCCAAAATTCCCTCATTTTCCATCATAAAAATTTCCGAATAAAACACAAATTTTCGCACTCGGCGGGAACACTCCTAAATCGGCAATTTAATCACGTTACGATCGTTATGATAATCACGCAATTGTCACAGTTGAGAAAATAAATTTATCAAGTCGCAAAAACTCACTCGGCATTCTCGGAAGTATCAAAAAATTTGTCGCCGCTGTCAGAAAAATAATAATACATAAAATAGTCGCGAATCCCTAATTTCGAGAATCGAGAAATGGGCAAAAGCGGGTATAAAAACGAGCCCACGGGATGTAAAGTAACGGATGCTTTGGCCACGTATTGAATGGGTGCAGAAGCCTTGTTTTTTCTCTGCTCTACCTAGTGCCCGCGTGGGCGAAAAAAACTTTCCCAGTTTGCAAATTGTAATACCTTTTGATGCCTTGATTATTAGCCACGCTTGCTTCCTCACACCCCAAGTCACAACGCGGGTATTCGACAGTATTTTGCAGTATTCTATCGGTATTCTGCAGTATTCAACAGTATTTAATCAAGCGAGTAATGCAAGTAAATATATATGAGTGTAAGTAAATCCAGGTAAATCAGTAAATACAAGTACCGATAGTTGAACAAGTATCGACATTTTAGAAAAAAAAGTATCGCGGCCATATTGTTTTAACGGACGCAGCATTTGAAGTTTCATGTTTTGTCGAACGGAATTTCATTGCGTTTTTGTCGATATCAATGAAACATTTGACTTTGGACAAGAGAATTTATAACGTTTTATCTTAGAAATTGAAAATTTCATAATAATTGACTTTTTTTGGCCCTCAAACTCAGGGTTCGCAGGTTTTCATCTTCGCTCTCTCTCTAGTATCGAACAAAACATAAGTCTGTCTTTGTTTTTTCGTAGGAACCTACTATATACGCTTGCGAACCCTGCTCAAACTCTTCATTGTGTTTTTATCAGTTTTTATTTTGAATATCGATAGCAATCGATAGCATCAGCTGATACGGTATACCACAGGCTGCCATAAGAGCACATAGGTAGACACAAGTATTTTGCAGTATTTAATCAAGCAAGTAATGCAGGTAATGGAAGTAAATTATATATGCGTGGATATATATGAGTATATTTGCATTTATTATAGTCGATACTTGCTTAAAAAAAATATCGACATTTTGACCGTTATGTTGGTCACCCTCCACCGCGGCCATATTGTTTTAACGGACGCAGCATTTGAATTTTCATGTTTTGTCGAAAGGAATCAACGGAATTTCATTGCGTTTTTATCGATTTCTATAAAATATTCAACTTTTTATAAAGGACCTTATAATTTTTAATCCTATGAATTGAAAATTTCCCAATTGTTGACTTTTTTTGCCCTCCAAATCATTATTGTTTTTATTTTGAATATCGATGTACCATAGCTGACTGCAGCTGATACGGTTAGATACAGTCATAAGAGCACATAGGTAAACATAAATTAAGACACAATTGGGTGATGCTGGTGATGCAACGTCGAATGACGTCGAGTCCAAATAATATTTTTTCCTGCACATTATTTTGCGAAGAATTTTACAAGTTGTTTCGGGTACACGAAACGTCAGTATTATTTTTGATCAGTGCCTGTTTTATGGAGCTTGCGGGACAGTTGAAAAAATGCTACGAAAAGTTAGATTTACGGAAGGTTTCTGGATGAGCTGGTTTTTTGTTTTGACGGGCATATTTTTGTGTCTGTCGCCGGCGTGCTCGTCAGAGGTAAATATTTTCTTTTTATTTTCCATGATTTATTTCTTGGCTTTGTCTGTTTTTTACAAATAATTCATGTGTTTTTGTGAGTTTGTTATTTTTCTACTGTTGCAAAATCAAGCAACTGTTGAGTACAAATAATCCCTAGAAACAGATGGAATAACGTGAAGAAAAAATTAAGACATTTTTTTAAAGTTGGTTCAAAATTTCGAGTCGGGATTTGACTAGAAAATTTTAGTTTATGAGAATAATGGTCAAGGTTGATAAAAAAAAAACATGAAAAACAATGAAAAAATTTATGCACATATGCCAAAAAAATAAATAAATAAAAAACATGGATTTAAATCAAAATTATTTAATTAGATTATATGCTTGAGATTAATGATTATTTATCAAACATCAAATTCAACCTGTTGATTACGGAAAATTATAATGTTTCCCTAGTAACTGTAATTTTTTTAAAAATCTTAATAAAAAAAATCTTTTTCTATAAACTGTTTTTTTAATAACTATAAAAAAATATAAGTTCTAAAATACTGTTTTTAATAAAAATATTGTTTTTTTTTTCAAAAACAGTTTTAAGAAAAATTGTATTTTCATAAAAACAGTTTTATGAAAAATTGCATTTCCATAAAAACAGTTTTGCATTAAATTGTACTTTTATAAAACTTTTCAAAAATTGTTTATAAACTACAAAACTTAAAAACAATTTTATCAAAATAAAAATTTTTATAAAACTTTCTATAAAAATTGAAATTTTTTATAAAGTTTTCATGAAATCGATTCAAAAAACAGAGTTTTTTATAGAGTTCTGGCAAATTTTTTCAAAAATTTATTATATATACTGATTTTTCAATAACTTTATAAAAAAATATCATTTCTATAATACTGTTTTTAAAAAAAGTATCGATTTTTACAGGAACAGTTTTGTAGAAAATTTTATTTTTATAAAAAATTTCATTTTCATACAAACCGTTTTTTATATAAAGTTTTATTTTTATAAAACTTTTTAAAAATGTTTATAACGTACAAAACTAAAAAACAAATTTTGCAAAACAAAAATTTTCATGAAACTTTTTATAAAAATCAATATTTTTCTTAAAGTTTGTATTAGATCAATTTTTAAAAATGGAGTTTTTATAAAAATTTTGCAACTTTTGATAAAAATCACAGTTAATAGGATTGTATTTTGAAAATCAATAATATAATTTGTGTAGTATTAATAATTTTTGAAAGTTATGAAATTTTCCAAAATCATTAAATTATTGAAAATCTATAGAACTCTTCTTCTTACATCAAATAATAAAAATTTATAATGAAATCGATAAAAATGTAAAAAAATCCTTTGAATTGTATAATTCTTGATAAAACCCAAAAAATACTTGAAAATTGTTTCTAAAAAATCTATGAAAATACTCATATTAAATTTAACTTTGAATTCTTAAGTAAATAATTTTATAAATCATTGTAGCAATTTTTAAAAAACTATATGTGTTTGCAAATAATAATGAATCATGAAAAATTAGACGAACACTAAAAAATAGTAAAATTTATGATACTACCACAGTTCTTTTGAGTTCTGAAAATCCATGCAGATATGATTTTTGGAAAAATCCATTTACATACTTAAAATCTGATAAACATAGAATTTAATTTTTATCAACTTTCATAGTTATTAATTGTTTAAAAACATAATTTTGATTGTGCCGGATTTTTATATTTTCAAAAAAATTTTTTTGTATATTATATTTTATTTTTTATATTTTTATGTATAACAATATGTAATATATATTTCGTACTATAACATAATCACAATACTCTATTATAATTTTCATGATATCTAAACCCTTCGGAGCCAAAAAAATTAAAAACTGGTTTTTCGTCTCTGGTTTCAGGATTTTGACCTTTTGTTGGGTCTTATCAGAAAACTACATTTACATGTAAATAATTCTCTAATAAATATCTAAAAATAAATTTTACTACATACTTACATAACATTCTTATGACACATTTCTATTTTTTTCATGTAAAATGAGGTCAGTTTATTTTATAATCAAACTTTCATTAATTAATTATAATTTTAAAAATTATAAAATTTCACTGTAATATTTGAGTTAATGATAATAATCATATTTATCTGATTACGTCCAATTTTTGTACTGTATTTTCTTATTTGCTACAATAAATTTTTGTATTATTTCATATTATCACATTATAATAATTATCACAATATCTTGACTCTTTGGAGCCAATTTAAAAAAATAAAAAACTTATTTTTTGTTTCTTTTTTTAAGCTTTTGACCTTTTATTGGGCCCTTATGAGGAAACTACTGAACTACATTTACATAAAAATAATTCTGTAATAAATATTCAAATCCATTAATATCTGCTAATAAGTTTTACTACTAATATTCTTATGACACAATTCTGTTTTTCTTATGTAAGATGAGGTTGCTTTATTTTATCATAAAACTTTTAATAAGTGATTATATTTCAAGTCATACGATTTCACTCGAAAATTTTAGTTTATAAGAACAATTATGTTTATCTAATTATGTCAGATTTTTATAATGTACATTTGTATGTATTACAATAAGTATAATATATTTCATATTATTACATTATTATAATACTTCTAATTTTTTTTAATATAAATTTCTGTATAATTTTTATTACAGTTTTATTTATAATACTATCATGATTTCTCGATCCTTTGGAGCCAAAAAAATAAGAAACTCATTTTTAGCTTCTTGATTCCAGATTTCAGTCTTTTATTTTATAATTTTTGAAATTATGAAGAAATTAACTTATAAAAATGTAGAAAAAATAACAAAACGTTTCATCTAAAATCCCAAAGTTAAACAATATTAAAATTATGAATTTTACTAACAAAAATAGCAATAGTCCTGGATTTAAAAGAATTTTTCTTAATTAAAATTCAAATCCTAAATTTTTGACTGAGATAACGTATAGAATAAAAATTTGGACAATTGTTTGAACTTAGTGGCTTATCATTAAAAAATTTAAATGTAGAATAATGCTGAAAATAAACAAAAATATTAATCCCAAAAGCTTTGAATTTTACATATTTATATAGAGATATATAAAAACACTAATAGTTGTAAAAATCTGTTAAATTTTAATATTATTTAAAATCCGAACAAATACCTAAGATGTATAAATCTTTGAATTTCAGAGCAAAAAGTTTTCAAAAATATTGTTAGCAACCTTTAAAAATAATATAAAACAATAATATTCTAAAAGATGCTACGGAATATTATGAATATTAAAAAATCAATAAAATATTTAATATTTATGAAGATGCGATTTTCCCAGAAATTTAGAGAATTAAAGAAAATCGATCGAAATTTGAAATCTAGAGTATCAAATTCTAAAAATCTATATAGCAATGTATAACGATATTAGAAATCACAAAAAATACCTGAAATACTGGAAATTTTTTGATACTCGTTAAAAACTATGTTGAGAAAATTTTCTCAAAAATTCATAAAACTATATAATTCTAGGTATCTATAAAGATTTTAGAAAGTTAAATTTTATGGAACAACTGAAAAAATATAAAGTGCATTTTTTCAAATTTCTTGACGCCAACATCAACAATCGACAAATCTCAATTTCTTTTGTATAAATGTATTGACATAGTATTGTTAATAATAATTTTGTGAATAATTTTTTTTTTTCAGGTTAAAGATACGAGTTTGGTTCCAGAAATTGGTGATAATTTGCTTATTTTCTCCACCCTCAGCGGATCTCTTATTGGAGTCAACCAAAAAACAGGAAAAATTCTTTGGGAGCAAAACAATGGTACTGGATTATTTTTTTATCAACATTCACAACAGTTTTTGAAATTCATCTCTAAAACCGAGTAATTACTCGATTTTCCAAATTATATTTATTGTTTGCGATTGCCATTAATTAAGTGCAATCTTCGGAACAATATTAGATTTTTATTTTGATATAAATACATTTCATAATTGTTTCAGAAAGTAGATTAATTCCGGGTAGTTAAAAAATTGCAATGATGCAATGGAATTATTGATAATAATTTAATTATTTAATTCATTCCAGTAAATTCATTTTTTAGAAAAGTCATAGGAATTTCCTAATTCAATGTTTTGAAAGGAGAATTATTAAATTTGACAAATAATAATTTAATGTATTTAAATTAATTATTATATTCTTGGAAAAAATTAAAAAAAAAAAATTTAGGGAATATCGAAGAATCTTTTCATTGTTAAAAACTTTGTAAAGATAATTTTCTCTGAAATTTATGAACTCTCGAATCCTAGAAAATATAATTTCTAGAATCTATGTAGAAAACCAGAAAAATACCATACAATTTACAATATATGTGACTTCTCATTACATACAAAAAAAAACTTGAAATTTATAAAAAATACACTGTTTTCCAAAAAATCAATTATAACAATCAAAGTCATTAAAATTTTCAATACTTAGCATTCAATTCTAGAAATCTGAAAAAATACGAAACAATATTGAAAAATAAAATACCAATATTCCAAAAATTTATGAAGTGCTCAAAAACTGTAGTTATAGTTTTTTTTTTTAATCTTTAAACATGTTCAAATTTTACAACTTAGATTCCTAAAGCATCGAATTTTAGTACTTTAAATCTATAAAAATAATAGGGAATGCTTAAAAGTTTCATAAATTCAAAAAAAAAGCAGAAAATATTTAGGAATCTTTTTATTATTAAAAACTTTGTGAAGATAATTTTCTCAGAAATTTTGAACCCTCGAATGCTAGAACATGATTTCGGAAAATCTATGTAAAAAATCAGAAAAATACCATAAAAATTTCAAACTGTGCAAGTATTGATTACCTAAATAAAAACAAAGGAATAGAAAATCTATGTAAAAAATACTGTTTTCGAAAAATCAATTGAAACAATTCAAGTTATTGAAATTTTCAATACTTAAGTATCAAATTTCAGAAATCTATACAAATACTAAAAAACACAACAAAGTTTTAGAAAAGAAGTAAGAAACTTTAAAAAATCTATGAAATACTCAAAATCAATGTAGTTATAATTTTCATAGAAATCTTTCAAAATGTTCAAGTTATACAGCTTAGACTCCTAAATCAGTGGATTAAATAATTTAAAATCTATAAAAATTCTAGAAAATATTTCAAAGTTTCATAATCTAAAAAAAAATGCAGGAAATATCTAGGAACCTTTTCATTATTAAAAACTTTGTAAAGATGATTTTCTCGAAAATTTATGAACCCTCGAATCCTAGAACATATAATTTTGAGAATCATATGTATAAAATCAGTAAAATTCCATAAACTTTTCTGAACTGTACGATCATTAATTAAATAAAAACAGAAGGAATTGAAAATCTATGTAAAAAATACTGTTTTCCGAAAAATTAATGAAAACAATTAGAGTCATAGAAATTTTTTATATTTTAGTATCAAATTCAAGAAATCTGTACGAATACCAGAAATTACAAAAAAATTTTGGAAATGAAATACGAAAATTTCAAAAATCTATCAAATAGTTAAAACCTGTGTAGTTATAGTTATCTGTGAAAATATTCAATTTTTACAACTTCGATTCCTAAAGCATCGAATCATAATATTTCTAATCTATAGAAAATTTCTATTAGAAATACTAGAAAATACTTCAAAGTTTCATAAATACCTACAAACAAAAAAAAATAGTGCAGAAAATACATAGGAATCTTTTTATTGTTAAAAACTTTGTAAAGATAATTTTCTCAGAAATTTATAAACCCTCGAATCCTAGAACATAATTTCGAGAAACATATGTGTAAAACCAGTAAAATACTATAAAATTTTTTGAACTGTACGATTATTAATTAAATAAAAGCAAAAGAAATGGAAAATCTATATAAAAAGAATTGTTTTCCGAAAAAACAATCGAAACAATTAAAATCATTGAAAATTTTAATACTTTAGTATCAAATTCAAAAAATCTGTACGAATACCAGAAATTACAACAAAATTTTGGAAATGAAATATGAAAATTTCAAAAATCTATTATTTAATTAAAATCTGTAGTTACGATTTTCTTAAAAATCTTTAAAAATGTTCAAATTTTACAACTTCAACTTCTAAGGCAGCGAATTATAGTATTTTAAATGTATAAAAATTCTAGGAAATCCTTCTAAGTTTCATAATTACAAAGAAAAAAAAAAAAATGCAAGAAGTACATAGGCACTTTTTCATTATTAAAAACTTTGTAGAGATAATTTTCTCAGAAATTTATGAACTCTCGAATCCTAGAACATATGATTTCCAGAAGTTCATGCAGAAAACCAGAAAAATACCACAGAAACCGTTTATTTATATGACTACTTATTAAATACAAAAAGAAAAAGAAAAATGAAAATGAAAATCTATGTAAAAAGATACTATTATCCGAAAAATCGATCAAAACAATAAAAGCCATTAAAAGTTTCAATACTTTAGCATTAAATTTGAGAAATCTATACAAATTCCAGAAAATACAACAAAATTTTAGAAATTCAATACAAAAATTTTAAAAATCTATTAAATACTTAAAATCTGTGAAGTTATGATTTTCTTAATAATCTTTAAAAATTTTACAACTCCAATTCCTAAGAAATCGAGTTATAATATTACAATCTATACAAATTCTAAGATATCTTTTAAAATTTCATAATTACAAAAAAAAAATGTAAGAAATATATAGGAAGTTTGTCATTATTCAAAACTTTGTAGAGATAATTTTTTCAGAAATTAACGAACCCTCGAATCTTAGAATATTTAATTTCAAGAAATCATGTAGAAAACCAGAAAAATACTATAACATTTTTTAATTTATACGACAACTAATTAAATATAAAAAAAAAGAAAAAAACGAAAATCCTCACAAAAGATACCGTTCTCCAAATATCATTCAAAACAGTCAAAGTCATTAAAATTTTCAATATTTTAGCATCAAATTCAAGAAATCTGTAAAAATCCGAGAAAATACAACCGAATTCAGAAATATAATACCTAAATTCCAAAAATCTGTGAAATACTCAAAATATGTGTAGTTTTAATTTTCTTAATAATCTTTAAAAACGTTTTCATTTTACAACTTGGATTTCTAAAGTATCAAATTATAGACAGCTGTAGAAAAATTCATAATACTATCAGAAAACCCTTCAATTTATATTAATGCAGATAAATACATAAAATATGAATAGTATGAAAAAAAAAACTTTTTAAATAAATAATGTGTAACTTTGGACTCTAAAAGTATAATTTGGAAATCACAAAATTTAGAAAATTCAAAAACCGCATTATCATATAAGCCAGATTTTGAAAAATTGAGAATTATAAAATTTTGAAAAATTATAAAATCCTCTAATAGCTGAAAACCACAAATTTCTCATGAAATTCTAAGGTCATTTTCTCTTCGCCATTTTTCTCAAAACTCAAAATCAACAAAGTTATTCGAGTTTTCTTATAATTGCATGAAAAATTGACTACCTTTCGGCACAAAATTTTCCCATGAAGTTTCACATCCAGAAAAAAATATATGATTTGGAAATACTTGACAATTTTATTATTTTCAATGGTTTCTGTATACTAGGCGTCTATTTGAAAAATATGTTATTTAATAATAATTTTTATATGTTACAGAACCGGCTGTTAAAGTTCCAGAAAGTATGTCAAATACCGCAATGTAAGTTTTCCCTTAGGGTTTTTAATTTTTTCCAAAACTTTTTTTCGTGTACACTTACGTGTCACAATAATGAAGAATACTTATCATGAAAAATTACAAAAATCAAAAATGCGCAAATGTAAACGTAATTACTCATTTAACTTGGAAATCCGGGAAATTCGAGAAAATTGAAAAATCATACTCTTGAAACTAAATTGTCAAAGACTTAAAATAATTAAGAGAAAACTGTAAAGAGAGTACTAAAAAATAATTTTTTTACTTATTTTAAATTATTTTCAGGCCCATGTTTTTACCGGACCCAAAAGACGGTTCTTTGTATTTATACGGAATCGATTCGAAAGCTTTGAAAAAACTGCCTTACACGATTCCGCAACTGGTAGCGAGCAGTCCTTGCCGCAGCAGCGATGGCATCATGTACACTGGCAGAAAAATTGACACGTGGTTCAGCATCGACCCCCTCACTGGCAGAAGAAAAAAACTTTTTGGCTTCGACAAAACTGCCGAGAGCACTTGTCCCATGCAGACGATGGACACCCTTTTCGTGGGCCGCACCGAGTACAATATCATCATGATTGACAGCAAAAACGAAGATCGAAAGTGGAATGTTACATTCTATGATTACTCGGCTGTGAAAATGGACCCCGAGTTGATCGACAGTTACGGTGGGATTTTATTTTTTAATATTTTGAAACAAAAAAAATAATCACGTTTTTCACGACTTTGAAAATTAACGAAAGGTTGTTTTTTCGTTCACAGATCTAATGCATTTCAGCACAAGTTCGAGTGGTCGAATCGTTACTCTGGATCGTCGATTGGGGAAGACGTTGTGGGAATTGGACCTGGGGAGTCCTGTGATCGCGGCTTATACTACTTCTAAGGATAATCTGGTAGTCGTTCCTTTCACCAGTGTCTCGGAGGAAACTTTTGACAACTTGCTGGATACTTTTATCGCCAAACCCAGCAATTTTCAACTGCAGTGAGTTATATTATATTTCCTTTTTTGGCTTCATTTCATGAAACTAGCATAGATTTTGACAATATATGAGAAACGATCAGGGGTACGCGGAATCCTAACTTTTTTCGAGATCTCCGAATTTTTTTAGCTTTCTTGAACTATTTGCAACGATTCCCGTACGTTTCCCCGAATGGACATTTACCCGAAAACACTTATCCCGAAGTCGAATTCCCGAATGTATTTTTACCAGAATTTAAATCCCCGAATTTCTATTTACCCGAAAACATCCGAATATTTCCAGATTCCCGATTTTCGACTCGTAAAAAATATGTATGAGACGTCTGAAAAAACAAAAGACGTTTGTAACTGATATTGACGTTTATGATTGCCTGATTAAACGAACTAACCTGTAAGTGAAGTTCAATCGCAATTGTGTGAGGAGCCTCATTCGAAGAGATTACCAAGTAGTAGTACCAACTTATCCTGCAAAGCGCCACAACATTCAGAGTCAAAAAAGAAACTAGCCCCCCCCCCTTATAGTTTCCCACCTCCCCGCGTACTCCTGTGTCCTTGTCATTTATTTCAGAGTCACTATCCTCTTCCTTTTTTACATTCCTTTTGAAAATCTGTATCAAAGAGATTATGGGAGGCGATTTCGCTGAGTTTCTAAGTCAGGGAGGGCTGTAATCTCTTCGAACAAGGCTCTTGATATAATTGCGATTGAACTTCACTTACAGGTAAGTTTGTTTAATCAGGCAATTATATTCGGCGCCTTGTTCTCAAAATTACCAAGTAGATGTTTAGCGCTGTTTTAAAAAAAAAGAAAAAAAAAAACCCCCTTTTTATTTCTTTACTACTTTATATAAAAAAAAAAAAAAAAAAAAAAAAAAAAAAAAAAAAAAAAAAAAAAAAAAAAAAAAAAAAAAAAAAAAAAAAAAAAAAAAAAAAAGTTTTAAACAAAATCAGTAAATTTGCGGTTACATATCTCGCATCATAAGGTAGATTAGCACTTAATAGTTATTAACAACAAGTAAAGATAGGACTATTCATCGTTTTTCACAACCGCATTTATAAAGCTAGAATTCATTGGCTCTATTGGTCTGCTGTAGAACCTAGAAAAATTTGTGAGCCTTCTGACCAGCCGGCACAGTTTCTGATAGTTCGAATATCGACCGCCCTACTGAATGCAGCCGAAGTGGCCGCGTGCCTCGTAGAATGTGCCGAGAAAATCGTTGTGTCCACCCTGCATTGGGTAAAAACTGGTCTTTATCCACCTGCTCAGAGTTTGTGTGCCGACTGGTTTGTGTGGATTCTTAATAGATATAAATAAATTTCTTGTATTCCCTCGGATTGGTTCAGTTCTCTCTAGGTATGACTTAATCGTGTTAGCTACACATAACCTAACATTTTCTCGAAAAAATGGGAGTACAAAAAGCGGCTGATACTTGCCCGGTCCTGATGTTTTCAGGTGTTCCGGGATCTTAATTATTATTTGAGCGTCTGACAATGTAATATTATTTATATTTATTTTAGCAAATGTTTGTAGTCTATGAGTTGTAAAAATTGCTAATAAAATTAGAGCTCTATATGTGATTCTTTCTAGAGACAGGCTATCGAACGGATACCAATCCTTGATATTATTTAAAATTAAATTAACATCCCATGTAAACGAATATTTGGGTCTGGACGGTTTGAGTTTATATACGCCTTCAATAAATCTGCATATGATAGGTCTTTGACCAATTTTATCTGTTGAAAGTAGAGCTACTACTGATTTAGCAGTGTTAAGGGTTCCATATGAAGCTCCGTGGTGAAAAATCTCTGACAGGAATTGTAAAACAGTATTTTCTGTCGAACCAAGAGGATCGTGTCCAACTCTGTTGCAAAATTGCCACCACTGTTTGAGACCTATGTTATATTGTTTGAGGGTAGATGGTTCGAGTGCTGAGATAAGAACTTCTAGGGATTTAACAGGACGTCCCTGTCTGTCATGTGCTAACCTGAGATAACTCCGGCAGTCAGTGTAAGATGGTGACTGAAAAGGGTGTATGATGGACCTGTAGGGGTGGATTGGTCAAATATCGATGGTCCGGCACGAATAGGTAGATTCTGGTCGTCAAGAAGGTTCGAGGAAAATCCAATCGCAGCCCAAGATGTCAACGGGTCAGGAATAAGGCGTTATTTCCTTACTAGTTTCTTTATTGAGGGTTCACAATTCTTCACTGGATGATGTTACACAAATTTCGTTCTCTTTGTAATTCATAATTAGAAGGCACGTAAGATTATTCACGATGTAGTAACGAATGACGATGAGCGACAGCACGACGATGTGGTATGATTTGAACAGAGTGACGACCCGAGAAAGAAAAAATTATCCTCTAAAAAAATCCCGCCTATTTATAGCCTGCCCCCGTACGTTATCAGGCCTCGAGCACGTGACGTTAGTCGTGATCTTTAATTTCGAGAAATAACGAGCACGAGTTTTTCCCCCGACGCGCTTAGAACGTTCTTGACAAAGGAAAACAATTAACTTCTCTTTAACGTACCGATATACGAAATAGCTTTCTCGTCGACGTAGCGCTAACCTTGATCTCTTATTACTCTCATCGATCAGCATTTGATCTTTTATTCGTTCTGACACTAATACATTACAGACCTGCAAGGCGATAAGAGATGTTCACTTAGACCAAAGTTGATAGTTTTCTTAACTAACATGGCTTTAAAACTGAGAAACCATGGCTGAGATTTCCAGAGGGGCACTACCAAGATACCCTTTGCTTTCTCTTTTTCAATTTTTTAGAGGACTTTAAGGGCCAAAGAAAAGGGGGGGGGTGCGTAAAAGAAAAGGTGTGACCATTCTACGGTAAACGCGTCTATGGCATGGGCTTCTGGGTCTCTGTGTCACGATAGGAAAACCGGGCATTTCTTGTTTAAATTTGATGCAAATAGGTGTATTTCAAGTTGTCCAAATTCTTTTACTATAATGTAAAAAGCTTCCGTCGGAATCTGCTTTCCAGTTTTCTTTAGAAGAAATGTATGTGGCCATTAGCCAGACACGTCTTTTTTCAACCCAGCGCCAAATTTTTCGACTAAGATTATTCAGGTGGGTGTATTTTACACAGCCCATCCTGTTAATCTGGGAAATAGCTGTCGTATTATCAATTCTCAAAAGGATCTGACAATTCTGTGCATTATGTGCCAAGGCGTTCAACGCTAAATATACCGTGAAAAGTTCTAAGAAGTTGATATGAAATTTGTTTTCATTAGCTGACCAGAACTCATGTACTTTCTTGTTGTTTGACCAAGCCCCCCACCCTGTGGTAGAAGCATCTGTGAATATCACAATATCATAAGAAGAATTCCTAATAGGGTTGAAAGTTGTTCTTAAATTTGTAATCCACCAGTGGATGTCTGGATGTACATAGGCTAGTATAAACATTCTCTGTCCGTAGTCGAAACTATTTATTATGAGAGCCAAAACCTTTGCTTTTTCAAGTAGTTTTGTGTATACCCAGCCATATGTCCCATATGTCCCATATGTCCCAGCCCGGACAAGCACTGATTATGGTTTCGACAACTTGTGCAAATTCTTCAATCCGGAGAGATTTCTTATTAAGCAGATTTATTAACATCCGTTTTATACCAGTTCTTTTTTTTTGGTGTAAGTTCAATTGACATTTGGTTGGAATCCAAAAATAAACCTAAAAATTTGCATTTACTTGTCGGAATCATTTGAGACTTTTCCTCATTAATAACAAAACCAAGAGATGTTAAAATATCTGTTGAAAAAGCCATGTTTCTCTAACATTTTTGTGTGTCACTTTCGATGAATGAAAAATCATCTGAATAGTTTACAAGAGTGAGGTTCTCAGATCGGAAGTAAGCTACACTGTAAAAAATTCGTTTGCGAAATCGCGACGTCCAGCGTTGATAAGGAAGCGACCGTCGCTCAGCGCGGTAAAAAAGCGAGCACGACCGCAAAATTGACAGACGATCTTATTTTCGCAGTTTTCTCTATCAAAAATGGACCGCCGCGTTATTTTTAAGGAGCGTTATACAAAATTGATGCACGTTGGCTTTTTTGAGGAAAGGAATGCAGAAATGATAAAAATAACAAAAAAGCGAGTGTGTTCGTATTTTTTAGCCATAGATCGCAAAAATGATGTAAAATAGCAAAAAAGCGAGTGTGCTCAAATTTTTTGGCCATATATATTCATTTCAACTATATTCTTTAGCAGCAAATAATATATACAATCATATGAAGGTCACCACAAAAAACACAGAAATAAACAAGAATTGTTTTATTTTCTTTTACACATTTTTATTTTTGGTATCTTATCACAATTTTTTGTACGATGACAATAATTTTTTTTTACAATTATAAATTACTATAAAAATTATATAATAATTTTTCATACAAAAACGACACCACCTTTCTTAATTGTACTTGCGCAAGAGACTATTAAAGAACAAGCAGGTAGTAAAAAATTAATCAAAAAATAAGGAAAAGAAACGGCTGAAAAAGAATGAATAAAAAAAAACTTTATCCATTAAGAAGTTTTTGCTTCAGAACTAATAATTTCAGAATTTGTTTTCTTAGCTCTTTCCATTCACCGATATTTTAATCATAAGATTTGCAGACTTCTTGATTGAAAAATGTCATATTTGAGCAGTTTAGTTCAAAAAATTTAGAAATTCTCAAAATTACGAATTTTTGAACTTCCGAATAGACTATTCAAAACATAAAAATCAAAATTTCAAAAAGTAACATGATTGCTTCAACTAGGACAATCATAAATTTTATTTCAGGATCATGAAATTAGAGCGACAAGTTTTTGAACTGCGCAGTTAACAGTTACTTCATATTTAGTTTCTTGATTAGGGGAGAGGCACGTAGGTTGATCATAGTTTCTTTTTGGGGTTGCCATTTTTAACCCTGGTAAGTTATAGCACGTTAATCAAGCCACACAATTTTCATTGTTTATTGCCTAAACATTTGTTCTAAAAGTTTTTCTGAAAATAAGAGAAGAATATTTTAAGTGAAAAAAGTAGAAAAAGCAAACGAAATTGGAGTAAAGTAAAATATTTAAAGATTTTTTTTTTTCGTCAGATAAATCGTCATCTGATCGCAAAATTCTATTACTTATGCATTTTTCGTTATCAGGTAACTGGAATTTTTTGTTAATCACAAAATAATGAAGTTTTATCGAAAAATTTTAGAGGGACTCATACTAAGTAATAGGTATGCTGATTATTTATGAATATAATTTAGCATATTTATAATCGACAAAACATAAAAAAGTCAGTGATGGGCCAAAGCGATTCATT